>JAASFL010000365.1:0-21256 GCA_023333735.1 Globisporangium takayamanum
AATCATAGTAGTTGCCCCCAAAGTGCGCCAATCCTAGTTGTCCCTATCATTTTGTCGCGTCCTAGAAAAGTGATTATCACTTCAAATGGCCGTCCTGAGTGACCATTTGCTTGTATCGAGCTCAAATTTTATCACCAAATAGGACGCAATACGTTCTATCATCTCGCAAAAAATCACGCTCGCAAATGCATTTTCGAAGAAAAAATCGACCGATTTCTGATATTTTTTACCCTGTCCCTAACTTTTTGACGCGCACTGTATAAGGTAACTATACTCACTTTCTTCGGAATGGTTGACTTCAAATTTGTATACCATTCGGAAGGAGAGTTAAACGTTTGTTTGGTTATTTACATGTTTAATTAAGTTTAATTACGTTTACTTGCGCTATTTTGCGTAAAACTCGAAGTTACGTAATTTTGTAGGTGATTCGTAAAATATTTTTTTATGGGTAACTCTCAATACGGACAGCTGCAGCGACTGGTCGATTGCAACGTCGTGCGATCATCATCACGTGCGCGCCGACGCTCGATTGTGAGCTGTGCACCTGTCCACATGCAAGAACGTGGGTAACGATTGTCCGGCTCGAACGATACAGGAGCGTGACGTACTGGTACTGCAGGCAGTGAATAAAATAGACTTTTTGTCGTTCGATTCGAATAAACCGGCTGGCAATTGAGAAACGGGTGCGAATATTCCTTATTCCTTGTGTTCACCTCGATTTACTGCCTGTTCGGCAGAGGCAGGTGGTCGACTTCTAACATCTTTCAAGCGTAACAGTCACAGTCTCGAGGGAGACACCCTGCAGAAGTTGAAGATGCCAGTTCGCTGTTGTGGTCCATTTTATCGCGCTCTGGATGCGATCCATCATGTTTTGTTTTTTTCGTTTGCTTTTGTTGCAGACGACACAGACACAGACAAACGATGGCGAGAAAAAAGCAGCAAGTGTGGGAAACTCGACAAGCAGCAGCAGCTCCATCGTTCATCGTGTCTGCTGTCGTCGTCGTCGTCGATCATCAGCCGCAGCAGCATCGCGAGTCTGCGCTGCTCTCGCCACGAAAGCGCGGCCGCAGAGCCGCCGCATAGCGCAAGTACCAGTGCCGCGATGCATCAGCACCTCACGCCGCCACCACGGTACGCTCTCCGCTTTCGCGTGCCGATGCTATAAATACGTCACGCCGACGCGAAACCGATCATCGCATGCATGTGACTGGTGCATGCATGATCACCATGGCCATACCATGGCCATCGTAGTCATGAGGCAGGCACTACTACTTGCGCGTTCACTCGCAGTGTGCCTGGTCGCCTTGTACATACCATGCTCGCAACAGGAGATCTAATGCTGCTGCATGTGGCGTGCAGTCTTGTCGAGAGCCGCGCAGGCGGCATGGTGATGCCCATGCGCGACACGACTGATCAAGGAGAGGACTCTGACAAGCCCTCGATGGACGCACAGCGAATACCGCGATTGTTCCCGTCCGCAAGTGCGTTCTCTGCACAACACGAGCACGAGCGTGAGCACGAGCGTGAGCACGAGCGTGAGCACGAGCGTGAGCGTGAGCGTGACGAGCAGCAGCAGCAGCAGTCGAGTCGCTATCAACCGCAAGCATCGCGCTCGTTGGCGTTCCCGCATCGATCTGCCGCAGACATCATGCTCGGACTCAAAACGCTCGCGGCACACGCTGACCGGCAGGTCCCGATTCTGAGCCACGACGGGAACCCGATGCCGACGTTCCCATCGCTTCGACTGTCGCCATCGCTGCCTGCTGTGTTTGCGCGGCAAGTATCAGGAAGTAGTAGCTCGGCCGCAGCGCCCACAGGACGCTTTCCATCGCCTGCAGCGCCAATGGCGAACCCACCGAGCAATCGGGACGTGACCTCGTTGCGCCATGATGAGTTCGCGAGCGAGCTCTCGCCGCTGCGCTTGAGCGCGTACATTGGTCGGAAGAACAAGCGCGGCGAGTTGAGACTGCCAGACGACAGCGAGACGTCTCCGACTGCTCGCTCGCAGGGCTACAGCAGCGACCGCGAAGTCACACTCAGTCCGCCAAGCACAGGTGTGTTTGTTTGCTCTATGGCGTCTATCGCTTCGGCATGGCCGTGCTGCTCTAACGCCAGTGAGTGCTCTGTGTGCGCTTGCTTATCGACCCAGGTGCGCCTCGGATCTTGCCAGTCGCAACGACGATCGCATGGCGATCCTCCAGCGCGATCTTTGCGCCAACGTCGAAGCGGTTCCGTCCCACGAGTCCGCCGCTCGAAGCCAACGCGCCGCTCTTCAAGCTCGCAGCGCTCGAGCCTCAGCGAAGGTACGCAGTCAGACGTATCTTAGCTCAATCGTGCCTGACTCATGCACTCACTCACTCACATCATTGTCAAACCACCTCTCTGGTGTGGTTCTGTCTGTCTGTCTGCTGTTGCTTCACACAGCACGCTGCCGATTGCATCGCTCACACGCTCGATCAGTGGTCCAGCGAGCTCAGTCGCAACGACGCAGCCGCCAGTGCTCGTGCGCAAGTCGTCGTCCAAGTGGCGATCGGAGCTCGCAGAGCAGGAGCGACGGAAATCGCGCGAACGGATCCAGCGCGCGCTCACAAAGCATGCCGACGGCGACTATGAAGTGCTCTTGCTCCTCATTGCAGCGATGGAGGAAGAGCTCTTGCACATCAAGACGAACTCGCGCGAGCACTACCATCACCAAGCGCAAGCGCTGAGCAGCGAGATCCAGCACGCGTCTCTTGAGCGTTGATGCCGTCCTTGAAACCATCACATCCATCCATCGCATCCATCTATCCATCCAACTACCTGCACACTGGCGCACGCGATCGAGAGCGGCGACAGGTACCTGAAGTTTATAAATCCATCGTTGTTACAAGTGCGTCCACGAGAGAGAGAGAGAGAGCGACAGCAGCAAGAAGTAGCAGCTCTGCAACGGAACAGAGCCGCTCCAGTGCGTCGTCGAGAAGAGTCAAGACTGGTGAGCGAGAGCGCGGGAGAGACACCTCCCTTAACGAGCGAGTCAATGCAAACCTGAATTCGTTATGATTGTTGTCGTGATTTATCTATTTGTCGTGATTCTCGGAAACCGTCGCGCGTCTCTTCGATCGTCGCTGCCAAAGCTTCGTCTCGACGTCTCAGCAGTAGCAGCAGCAGTCGACACAAGGATGGCAAGCCAGCAGCTCCAAGCCATTCGCGACATGGGCGAAGCGCTCACGCGTGCGCGCGAGATGTGCGAGCAAGCGCAGTTCGACAAAGGGCTTCCGCTGTACCAAGACACGATGCAGACACTACGGCAGTTCATTCGACGCATGCACAAGATGACCGAGCGTCAGCCGTGGCTCCAGGTACGTCCATCAGCAATCTGTGCTTCTCTTGCCTCCACCGCACATAGGCTCACACACGCTTGACACTGCTGCTGCTGCGAATGTCCTCAGATGCAACTCGAGCTCGAGAACGAGTTCAGTCTGATCTCCGACTACGCAGAGCTCACGCAGGCGTTCAAGATCCCACCAGGCGTTGCACGCACGAGCGCGAAAACACAGCAAGTGCCACTCGCACACTACCAGCAAGGCGCTGCGCCAGTGCATCCGCGTGCGACGCCTACGCGAGACGATCCCACGAGCAGGTCGCCGCGATGGGAGGTTCGCACGCCCGAGTCAAAGCGACCACAGCAGCCGCAACCGCATCATCCAGGGGTACCGAGTGCTCCTTGAAAGCAACGCTTAAGAGTGATGTCGGTCATCATGACATTGACCATCGCGGTATGTGTTGGTGCTGTAGCAAGAGGACTCGAGTCGCGACCCAGATGTGTGGGTACCTCCGTCGCCCGACCAGATCAACCGAGGTCGTGGCGGCGGCGGTCTCCCGCAGCGCGCGCCACCGTCGTGGGCGTCGGACAACAATGCGAACCGCAACAAGTATGACGTGTTATCACCTGCAGTCTCAGTCGTCCTTTGTTGTGAGCGTGCCGACTGATCTCTCTCTAACTGCTCGATGTGGCGTGCAGTCGTGTCGTGAAGCAAGGTCCGAAGCCTAGTGCTGCTGGTGGACGAGGCAATCCGTCAGCTGGTCGTCCATCGGGACGACGCACACCGAGTGAAGACCAGCAGCGCAAGCCGCGTCCAGGCGGTGCCAGCAACGAGCCAGCGAGTCGGCGCGCTGGTGCAGCAAACAAGCAGCCTGCGAGTGGCAAAGACGGTGGACTCAAAGCCGCGCGCAAAGAGACCGAGAAGATGAAGCTCGGGAACGGCATGGAGAAGCAAAAGTACTCGGAGCTCGCACGCGAAGAGGGGTGGGTCGACCTCGAGCTCATCGAGATGATCGAGCGCGACATTGTCGACACGGCTGCCAAGATCACGTTCGACAACATCGCTGGGCTCGAGCACACGAAGCAGCTCTTGCAAGAGGCAGTGATGCTGCCACAGATCGCCCCGCACTTGTTCAAAGTACGTCCACGCGGCTGCGCCTTCGTCTCCGTTCATTACACTCTGGCGCTCGCACAAGTCTACTCATGCGCCTGTACCTGACAGGATGGTCACCTCAAGCCCTGCAACGGCGTACTCATGTTCGGTCCACCGGGAACCGGCAAGACGCTCCTGGCAAAAGCCGTCGCGAACGTCTGCAACACGACATTCTTCAACATCTCGGCGTCGACGCTCGCGTCCAAGTACCGCGGTGAGTCGGAGAAGATGGTGCGCATTCTGTTTGACATGGCGCGCTACTACTCGCCGTCGATCATCTTCATGGACGAGATCGACTCGATCGCCGGTGCACGCGGCGGTGCCAAAGAGCACGAGTCGAGTCGACGGTACGTGAGCAGACGTGAGAGTGGAGTAGCGCGTTTGTGTAGAACCCGAGTTAGACTGCATGGACCTGGACTAATGGACGTGGCGCCACGTGTGTGCCTGTGATGTAGTGTCAAGACAGAGCTGCTCGTGCAGATCAACGGCGTGGGCTCAGGCGATCCTGCCGACCCGAACAACCGCGTGATGGTCCTTGCTGCGACAAACTTGCCATGGGAACTCGACGAAGCGATGCGGCGACGCCTCACTAAGCGCGTGTGTACGTTTCTCGCATGGCAAAGCCGTTCGCATCTGAGCCTTGTGTTCACTACGTTCGTGCACTTAGTGATGTGGCACTTGTATGCCGACGTGATGGTGCTACGGGTCGGATAGACATCCCACTGCCCGAGGCAGAAGGACGGTGCCAGCTCTTCCAGCTCAACTTGCAGAAAGTCGGCGTGGCGCCAGACGTCGACTTTGACAAGCTCGTGAAAGAGACCGAGGGCTACAGCGGCGACGACATCTGCGGACTATGCGAGACCGCAAAGATGATGCCAGTGAAGCGGCTGTACACGCCAGAAGTGCTCAAGGAGCTCCACCGAAAGAAGCTCGAAGGCTGCTCCGAGGACGAGCTCCAGACGCAAGAGAAGAGCGCGCTCGAGATCACGTGGGTGCGTCCCTCATGAACTCAACGACACTATCCGGACGAGCGTTGTTGCGCTGGCGTTGCGTGTCTGGAGCTGACGACAGTGTGTGTGTATGGGACGCTTGCTACTTGTGCAGGCGGACTTCCAGACTGCGCTCGAGAACGTGAGCAAGTCCGTTGGGCAGGACCAGCTCGAGCGCTTTGTGAAGTGGGAGGAAGAGTTTGGCTCCAAGTAGGTCCATCGTCTATCTATCCAAGCTCCAGGACACCGGACGACCCGAGCAATGGAAGTACGCAAAGACAGTGAGCCCAGTCAATGTATGAACGCTTAGGAGCTGCAATGGAGGTGAAGGTGGAGAGACGCAAGCCTATGAGTCGTCCACGCGGTCCCATAGGTCGCCGCAGTGCGTGTCTTAGAGCTTGCGCTTGAGCAGTCCCGAGAGAAAGTCGAACGAGTTGCCGTCTGGGTAGAGCTCGAAGCGATTGCCCTCGGACTCGGCGAGGAGACAGCCCGTGCTCGTGAGGCCCTTGATCACAGCAGGGACCGTCGCACCTGGCGCAGCGCCAACTGCGTCGCTGCTCACTTGCACGACTTGGTCCGTGTGGAGCCACTTCTGGAGGTACTCGTGCAGGAACGGCTCAAAGCCCTGCTGCTGGAAGATCTGCTCCATCGGCTCGTACGCATTGCAGAACGCTGCGAGGAACTCCTCTCTGCTCAGACACACAAGCAGCAGTGTAGAGCGTGAGTAAAGCTGTACGCTGCTAGCTATACGTACGATTGAGTCAGTTGGACGTACTTGGTGACAGTGCACGCCACGGCGTCCGTGCTGAGGACGTCCTGGAGACACACAGTCGGCGTCTTGTTCGAGATGTTGATGCCAATGCCTGCGGTACGTATGAGAGAGGATAGTTGAGCACAGAGGACGCATTAAGAGAGAAAGAGAGAAAGAGAGCAAGAGCGCTTGTGCACAAGAGCGCGGCGTACCAGTCGTGACGCTGAACTTGCCGTCGCGGTACTCGGACTGGCAGAGCATGCCGCCGATCTTGACCGCGTCGACGTAGATGTCGTTTGGCCACTTGATGCGCACCGGACTCGCGCTGCCAGCAGGCTTCACGGCCTCGACGGCTTTGATGATTGCGAGCGACACGAGGTATTGCACGAACGGCAGCGTATTGCCGTCGACAAAGCTGCTGCTGAACGAGAACGTGAGGCAGCCCTCAGGCGAGAACCACGTGTTCGAGCCGCGGCCTTTGCCCTGGAGCTGGTGCTCCGTGTAGCAGAGCACGCCAGGAGGCGGCGACGGACGCAGCGTCTCGTGCAGCAGCGTCTGCGTCGATGCCAACGCAGGGCTGAACAGCACGACGCCTGCGAGCGTCTCGGTCTTGAGCAGCGGGAAGAGCTGCGTTTGCATCACGCTTCTCGCACGCACATCTTCGCCGTCAGCAGCAGCCGCAGTCGCTGGCTCTGTGACTGTCACCGGCACTGTCGGCGCAGCAGCGCTCAGCCATGCCTGGAACTGGCGTAAGTGCTTGTCTGAGCGCGCGTAGCAGCGCAGCTCTTCTGCGAGCTGTTTCGACGCCATGTTGGTTTTCAAGTGCGACGAGAAGCGCAGATTCGGTGATCTTCCTATCCGCACGTCTTTTGGAGGTGTATTACTATCGACACGTCGTTTTCAAATCGTCACTCGCGCACACAAACACAAGGTGGCACGAAGACGACGACGTTCAAGGTGATGGCACCAGCGGCGCTTGGAGCAGCAGCAGCAGCGCCAGTCGAACACACGATGCAAGTGAGTGTCGTTGTGCGTGTGCGTCCGCTGCTGGTGCACGAGACACGCGATCAACAGCACTGTGTGCGCGTGACGCACCCAGAGAGAGCTGGTGAGCCAAGCACAGTCGAGCTTCATCCCGACAACAGCACTCGCAGCAAGGAGCCGCCGCTTGCGTTCCAGTTTGGCAAGTGCTACGACAGCTTGACGCCGCACCACGTCTTCTTCGAGCGAGAGATCGCGCAGTCGATCCCACTTGTGCTCGCAGGTGCGAATGCAACTGTGCTCGCACTCGGCGCCTCTGGATCCGGTAAGACGTTCACGATGGAAGGCTCGACGAAGAAAGACATTGGGATGGTCCCGCGCTGCATCCAGAGGATCTTTGAGGTCGCTGAGCGCTCATGCAGCGCATTCAGCCTCGACGTGTCGTACTTTGAGATCTGCCACGACTGCATCTTCGACTTGCTCGTGCCACGCACGCAGCAAACCGACCTGGCGCTCACCAAGCAGCGCGACGGCACTGTGTCTGTCTCTGGGCTCACACGCACGCGCATTGAGACTGTGCGTAACTTTGACACGCTGTACGCACGCGGACGCGCAAGTCGACGGACTACACGCACAGCGCTCAACGCCGAAGCGAGTCGCAGTCACAGCGTCGTCCTCGTGCACGTCGCGACAGCCGACAGCGCAACCAGCACGCCTCGCCACGGGACGCTCCACCTCATCGATCTCGCTGGCTGTGGAGATATGCGAGGTCTTGGGAACAGCAGCATCAGTAGCGAACGACGCACGGACAGCAGTCTCAGGCGCACATCGGTGCTTGAGAGCATCCTCGCTGCACAAACGAGCGAGCAGCAGCGCGTCCTTGCTCACGAGCCGAAGCTCACGCGTGTGCTACAGAGCGCTCTTCGTACCAGCGGCTCAGCTGTGCTGGTCTGCCACATCGCGCCGCTCGCAAAGACGTTTGACACGACACTCGAGACGCTCACGTTTGCGTCCAAAGCGAGTGGACACTCGCGCGACAGCACACGCTCAGGCACCACCAGCGCGAGCATCAACGACGTCCAAGCTGCGACTGTCGCCGCTCCAAAGACGCCAGCTCGCTCCTCTACCTCTGCAAAGCCAAGAGCTTCGTCTTCCTCAGTAGCAGCCGCAGCGTCGAACAACACGCGACAGACTGCTCGAGTGACGATACCTGCTGCTCCTCGTAGTGAACGACCAAGTGCGACGCCAGTTCGCACAGCAACAGCGCCTCGATCAGTCGTCACGCCAGCATCGCAGTCAACAACGAGAGCCCATGCGACGACGACGCCTGGGTCAATGGAGAGCAAACTCGCTGCGTGGCGAGCAGCGAAGCAACAGAGTAAGCTCAGCAAGAGCGCTGATGTCCAAGCGTCGAGCAGCAGGAGCGCAGTGGGACGGAAGCGCCCAGCTGCTGTAGCATCTGTCAGTGAATCGAAGCGGACTCCGCCGGTGCCAGCGATCCGAGTAGCGTCAGTGTCAAGGACACCACCAACGTCTGTTTCCACTGCGAGCAGCCGCTCATCAACGACTGCGAGTCGACCGAGCACCACCAGCTCAGTTGCGTCTACTGCTGCTACAACAGTACGAAGACGCACGAGCGTCACACAAGTGAGTCCAAACGTGCGGCTACAAGCGTCCGTAGTAACAAAGAAGAAGCTGCGGCAGTCGATGGCGCCTCCTTCAAGTGCTAAGACGCCAGTCGCGTCAGTGTCAGCACCATCAACAGTCCGATCTCAACCATTCGCGCCAGCATCAGCACCTTCAGTGCCTTCGCGACAACCACCACCGCCGCCTTCGTCAACCGCAGCAGCTCGCAGCAGCTCTGCGCCGAACGCTCGACTCCAGACACTCGACAACGCTGCTCCGTCCATCGCGTCATCTGCTTCACGTGCGCCAACGTCGTCCGTCTCCAAGTCGTTCGCTCACGCCAGTTCAACTCAAGCCATCACCACCAGCGCCACAGATCTTCTCACATCAACGACGGTACAAGCGCACACGCCTGTCGTCCGAGTCGCATCCGCAACACCAGCACCAGTGCATGCGCTCGTGATGAAGCCAAGGAGAGAAGCAGCGACATCGCCAGGATCGACATCAACACCAACGCCAATGCAAAATCTGCCAGTTCAAGAGAGCTCGATGCCCGTGCCAGCATCTCCAGTCCGAGTTGATCCAGTCAAACCAGCATCAGTGGCTTCAGTGCCTTCAAGTCCGTCGCTGGGACCAATTGCAGTTGCTGGCAAACGTTCTGTGACGAATGCTCCACTCTCGTTTGGCGCCTCATCCTCCACATCCACAGCACCACGAGCGTCCGCATTGTCAAACTCCACGATGCTCGCTCTTTCCAGCTCAACTCGAACCACCAATGACGCAGTCTCCGCAACATCAGCTCCAACGCCAGCACCAGTTCCAACACCAACGCAAGCGCCAACCCCAAAGTCAACTGTGCTAGTTTGCGAGAGCTCTACGACACGTGTGCCCAGTGCGCCTCCACTCAAGACGCCAGCGCCCAAGCCGCGAGTGTCCGTTGGAAGTCCAGCGCATGACAAAGAAAACGTGACTGCGTCTGCTGCAAACAGCGCTCGACTGGACGCAACCGCAGTGCTGGTCGCAAAGCAACTCATTGCACTCGCGCTCGAGCGGGAGCGCAAGCGGCGCTTCCGCACCGCGCTCAGTCTCCTCCAGCGCGCGTCCCAGATGCTTCCAACGTTGAACGCCAAGCTCGAAGCGCGCATGGAGCTGCTTGAGCGTGCGTGTCCATCCGGTGGAGCTGCGCCACCGCAGCACCTGACAACTGCTGCGTACGTGCAGCGTGTGCTGGAGCAAGACTTGCTCACAGTGCTCAACACTGGCAGTGTCGATGAGCTGCTCGAGCTCCATGCAATCGGCGACAAGCGCGCTGAGAAGATCGTCGCTGCGCGACCATTTGATCAGGTAAGTACGTTGTGAGATTGGAATGACTGCTTGTAGCTGGCAAACCGACTGACGAATGGACTCGTGTGCAGCTCGATGACCTGCTGCGCGTGCAGGGCATCACTGACAAAGTCCTCGAGAAGCTCCATGCGCACCACACTTCATGGGCAAACCCAGGGGTGACGCCATCGAATTAGACACAGTCGAGCCAAAATGAACTGCGAAGTCGAACTGTCTTGTGCGAGTGTAAATACCTATAGTGATATAATAAAGGTGCATCCTCCCTCTTCGACGACACTCTTCATCGGCGCATTTGGCAACCCACATTGCAAGCACGAGCATCCGTGACTGCGACGATGGCGTGGGACCTCGCCGAAGCAGACGCGCGGCGCATCGAAGCGCGCGAGCAGCAGCTCGTCGACCGCGCAGCTGGCTTGCGCACGCACTGGGACGATGTGTGCACGGAAATGAGCTTCCTCGAGCGCAGTCGCCGGCGCAAACCTGGTGCCATGCGCGCACAGGAGCGCTACGTGCGCAGCGACATCCCATGCGGCATTGACCGATGCGCGACATGCTGGAGCGCAGAGAGCGCTGCTGCATTCCGTCCGCGCCGCGCAATGGCACGCGACCGTGCCGAGTACGTCGTGCCAGACGCGTTCAGTCTGCTGCAGTGCATGGAGCTGCTCGAAGAGGAGCTCTTTGGCACCGGCGCGCAGCACTTGCTCGTGCTCCAGACCGTGTACCAAGACGCGTTGCGCATTGCGCCGTCGCGCGACGCAACACGCCTCAAGAACTTCTTCCGCGACGACCACCGCGTCGTCGCTGACACGTGCGTGTACCTGTTCCCGGACCAGCACCACGCGCAGACTGCAACGCGCACGCAGCTCGGTGGCGCGTACGTGAACTTGGACGTTGACGACTCGCCAGAGATGGAGCCGCTGAGCGTGCGCAGCGACCGCGCAGTGCTCCAGACGCTGCAGTGGTACCAGCAGCACCACGTGAGCGCGTCGTCGCGCTTGCTCTTCATGACGCGCGACGTCGACGCAGCGCTGAGCGTGCAGGTCGCAGCACACGTTGGCTGTGCGGTCATGACGTGCGAGGCGTTCCTGCACGAGCGCTTCCCACACAACGGCGACTTTCTTAGGGAGCTCGCGTTCAACACGGCCGAGGCGATCGAGTGGTGGAGCGAGCGCCACGCGGTCGACGAGCACGGCGTCGCGGCTGCGAGCGCCGAGTTCACGCCGCACTTGAGTCTGCCAAAGCTCAAGGAGCTCGTGGCAAGCGGCAAGCTCGTGCAAGGCAAGCTCGACGTGAGCTCGCACAACCCGATGGAGTCGTTTGTCGTCGTCGACGGCAAGCAAGCGGTGCTCGACAGTGTCGGCGGTTCGCTCGAGCGCGTCTTTGTCTACGGCCGCGAAGACATGAACCGCGGCGTCCATGGCGACGTTGTCGTCGTGCAGCTGCTGCCGCGCGAGAGCTGGCGCACGCCGCAGAGCGACCGCATGCTCGTGCACTACACGACGGACGAGAGCGAGAGCGAAGGCAAAGCGCTCGTGTCGCGACACAAAGACGCCGACAGCAGCGACAACACAACGGCAAACAGCCACGCGATCCCAACTGGCTACGTCGTCGGTGTGCTCGAGCGCTCGCCGCGGTTCCACGTCGCAACGGTGCTGTCGTCGACTGTGCGTCCAGATGACGACTACGGGCTTGCGATCCCCATGGACGCGCGCATCCCAAAGGTCCGCATTCGCTCGCAGCGCATGGACGCGCTCGTCGACAAGCGCCTCAAAGTCGTGATTGACCACTGGCCAGTCGACTCGATGTACCCAAGTGGGCACTACGTCGGCGTCCTCGGTGCGACTGGCAGTCTCTCGACCGAGCTCAGTGCGCTGCTCGTGCAAAACGACATTGAAGAGGCGCCATTCAGTGAAGCTGCGCTCGCGTGCTTGCCCGAGTGCGACATCGAAGGGAACTGCATCGCCGAGTGCTCGACTGCGAAGCGTCCAAAGTTCTGCGACTTGCTCGAGTGGCGCGTCCCGGACGCTGAAGTCGCAGTGCGGCGCGATCTCCGAACGTCGCACCGCGTGTTTAGCGTCGATCCGCCAGGGTGTCAGGACATTGACGACGCCATGTCCGTTCGTCGACTCCCGAACGGCAACATTGAGCTCGGCGTTCACATCGCAGACGTCTCGTACTTTGTCCCGCACGAGTCGCCGCTCGACTTTGAAGCGCGGAGTCGTGCGACGACAGTCTACCTCGTCGGCATGCGCTTGGATATGCTCCCGTCTGTGCTCAGTGGCGACCTCTGCTCGCTCCACCAGAACGTCGACCGCCTTGCTGTGAGTGTCATATGGGAGCTCGACGCCGAGACGTTTGAGATCATCGAGAGCTCGACCTGGTTTGGTCGCACGATCATCCGGTCATGTGCGTCAATGACGTACGAGCAAGCGCACCGGATGATCCAGGGCTTGAACGCTGACGGCGGCAAGCCACTGTACGATTCAAACGACCGACGCCGCACATCGTCGTCAGACGCTGCGAGCGAGCTCCCACCGGGCGTCGCTGGCGGTCGGATCCCGCTGGTGCTCCAGCACGAGATCCGCGACGACCTCGTGCTGCTCACAGACATCTCGCGGAAGCTCGCTCAGACGCGCGGAGACCAGGGCGGTTTGGACCTGTCAAAGCACGAAGAGGTGCGGTTCTCGCTCAATGTCTCAGAACTCGGCGAAGAGGGCGTCGAGATCATTGTGAAAGAGAGCTTGGAGATCCACTCGACGATCGCTGAGCTCATGATCATCGCCAACTCGTGCGTTGCGAAGCGCATCGTCGACGTCTTTCCGTCGAATGCACTGCTGCGACGCCACCCGCCGCCGTCCGGCGACCGCTTTGCGCAGCTCATCAAGATCGCGCAGGCAAAGGACATTGTGATCGACGCGTCGAACAACTTTACGCTGCAGCAGTCGCTCACGACCGCCGAGCGCTCAGGGCATGTCGACACGAAGACCATGGCGCTGCTCAAGTCGCTCGCAGTTCGCGTGATGTCGCAAGCCGAGTACGTCTGTGCGAGCGACGCAGACGCGCGCTCGAGCGCGAATGGCGACATGACGAGCTACGCGCACTACGGACTTGGACTGCAGCACTACACGCACTTTACATCGCCGATCCGTCGGTACGCGGATATCATTGTGCATCGCCAGCTCTTGGCGTCGCTCGAGATGGAGCGCGCTGGTGTGTCGCGGCAACTCGTATCGCAGCGCACGATCGCGGCTGCTTCAAGCGCAACGCTGCCGCCGTCGCTGCCAGTGTCGCAGACGTTCTCGGTCTTGGCGAACAACACTGTCGATGATGACGATGACGACTTTCTCGATGACCTCATTGGGTCTGTCGACAGCAAGCTCCACGTCACGCCACAGGTCACGCCAGAGACTGTGAGCAGCACAACGCCACTAGCAGCAGCAAACTCGCCGATGCTGTTCCCACCGAACGAGCTCGTGCCGCTTACCAAGAGCCTCAACACGAAGAACCGGAACGCAAAGCTCGCAGCGCGCGACTGCGACGAGCTCTTCCTCGCGCTCTACTTTAGCAGCCACACGCTCACAGTCCCCGCTGTGATCACGTCGCTTAAGCAGAACGGCTTCATCGTGTACGTGCCCAAGTACGACATCCGCGCACCCGTGTACATTCGCGACAAGGACGGACTCGTGCAGATGGACCCGCTGCTCTGCGGCGTGCGCATTGTCGACACGCAGCCGCCGACTGGCGCGTTTGCGAGCGCAGACTGCATCCGTGCGATCCCACAGGCGACGATCGCGTACGACAGCGACGCGGAGCGCCTCGAAGTGCGCGCACCAACGACGACTGCGAGTGGCTGTGTGTTCAAGATCCTCGACGAAGTCGAAGTGCAGATCTCGTGCGACTTGTCAGCGACGACTGCGCGCGTGCCGCAGCTCCAGCTGCTCTTGGTCGGACGCGTCAAGCATGCACGAGGTGGCAGTGGCAGCTCTTATCGCCGCGACGCTGCGCAGCTCATGAAGAGCAAAGCCGACTCGTCGTTGCCAGAGCTCCAGCGGTACGTCCAGAAGACGAACCAAGTCGCTGCGACTGGGAAGAGTGCGCTGAGTGCATCCTCTGCAGCAGCAGGAGTGCCACCACTGGACACTAGTGCGCGGGACCTCTACAGTCTGTTTGCGTCGCCACTGACGATCTCACCAGTGAATAAGACGGCGAAGAAGCCAACGAGCGCGCTGCTCCAGGCAATGAGCAAGCAACAGCCGCAGTCCAAGACAGCAGCAGCAGCAGCCTCGTCGTCGTCAGTGACCAAGTCGTCGAAAGCACCGCCAAGTGTGACGAAGCGCGGTCCTGGTCGCCTCGTGTTTGGCAACTACGAGCCGCCGGCGCGACAGCACTTTCAGCAAAAGCTCGCGCACTACATGGACATGCGGTCGCACGAGCTCGAAGAGGAGCTGAACATCCACCGCCGCGGCGCGTCGAATGCGATGGCGCAAGACGTGAAGCGCGCCGAGCGCGATGCACTCACTCGCGTGCAGAAGCTCGCAGCCGAGAAGCGTCACGACAAGATCAACCGGCGCTCGAAAGCCAATTGAGGTACTTGCTTGCTGCCGTGCGTCCCATGCTCTATCGCGGCGGTCAAGAATGTCAGAGAGCACACAATAGCGAACATTCATACATTGTGAACAGCAGACGCGCGTCAGCGAAGGCGCGTGCTTCATCCTCTCTCTCTCATGGTCTCTGCTAGTGGACCAGAGGCGTGTCTCGCAGATCGTCGGTCGGTTGTCGTAGGAGGTTAAAGCTCCGTCTCCTTGATCGGCGGGTACGCTGGCGCCGCAGCAGTGCCGGCAGGGAACTGCGCCGAGAGGAAGCTCCCCGAGAGGTCGTCCGAGCTCGCGGCGCCGAGGTCCGACTCGTCGCCAAAGCCCTTGCGCTCCATCATCACGATGAACTCCTCAAAGCTGATCATGCCGTCGCCGTTCACGTCGACTTCGTTGATCACCTCCTGCGCCTGGTCCTCGCTCCCCATGAACTGCACCAAGTCGGCTTTCGTGATCACGCCCTGCTTCTTCGTGTCAAAGTAGTTGAACGCGTTCACGAGGTACTCCTCCTTGTTCGCGAGGTTCCGCTTCATCGTCGCGGCGAGGAACTCGGGGTAGTCCACCAAGCCGTCGCCGTCAATGTCAATGCCCTTGAGCAGCTCCGTCACCTCTTCTTCAATCATGCCGTGGCCCATGCCGCGGAGCGCATCCGCCAACTCGGTGACCGTGATCACGCCGTTGCCATCGGCGTCGATCGCCATGAACTGCTTCTTGAGCTCCGTGATCTCGGTCTCGGTCATCTGGTCCGCAATCACTGCGAGCGCGGCCTTCTTGAGCTTGTTGTGGCCCGTGAAGCGCTTGAGACTCGAGAAGATGTTCGAGTTGAGGTTGATCTCCGTGCTCGGCGCAAAGCCCGAGAGCCACGGGTGGTGCAGCGCTTCATCCGCAGTCAAGCGCTTCGACGGCGTGAGCAGGAGCAAGCGGCTGATCAAGTCCTTCGCCTCTGCGCTCACGTGCGTCCACTCGGGCGAGTCAAAGTCGTAGCGACCTGCGCGCACGCTCGCAAAGATCTCTGGGTCCGTGTCGCCGTAGAACGGCGGGTAGCCACAGAGCAAGATGTACGTGATCACACCGATGCTCCAGAGGTCGCACGACTTGTCGTAGTGGCGACCGAGCACTTCTGGTGCAATGTAGTACGGCGTACCGACGCGCGTGGTCATGACGCCAGCTGAGAGACCGTCGTCCATGCGCGAGAGACCAAAGTCAATGACCTTGAGCTCAGCGTCTTCCGCTGGCGTCTCGAACAGAAAGTTCTCGGGCTTGAGGTCGCGGTGGCAGATGTCGCGGTCGTGGCAGTGCTTCACCGCGTCGCAGATCTTACGCACGAGCACCGCAGCGTCGGCTTCGCTGTAGTGGCCACGCGCAATGATGCGGTCAAAGAGCTCGCCGCCCGTGCACAGCTCGGTCACGAGGTGCAGGTGGCGGTTGCCCTCGAACACGTCGTACAGCTTGATGATGTTTGGGTGGTCGAGCGTCTGTTGAGTGAGAGAGGAGAGGGAGGGAGCAATGTGCACAGAACGGTCAGTGGATGCGCGCGATAGCAGAGAGAGAGAGGGGGATAACACATCGGACGACACAGGCAAAGGGAGAAGAAGAGAGCGAGGGACGTACGCGAAGGATGCTGATCTCGCGGCGCATGGTCTCCGGACGGCTGACCTTTGCCTTTGGGATCGTCTTGATCGCGAGCTTCTTGCCCGTGGCCTTGTTGATGCCCGTGCGCACGGTGCCATAGTGCCCGTGACCGAGCTCCTTCTGCTCAATGTCGTAGTACTCGTTCACGTCACGCAGCTCGCCCGTGATCTGAGAGAGAGGCAGAACAAGAAGGGAGCAGCGAGAGTCAGCTCCTTGCCCTCACAGTCATCGATCGATAGATAGTGCGCTATAAGGTCGTACCAGCTCCTTGAAGGCTTTGCGCTCGCGCGTGGCTGGGTTCGCGTGCTTGGTCGTCGTTGTCGTTGTCGTGGTAGTCGTCGTCGTTGTCGTGGTCGTCGGCGTCGGCACGGCTGGTGGTGCAGCGTGCGTCTGCGGCCGCACAATAGGGGCGCTCGCGCCCTGCGTCCGCGTCTTGTTGCTCCGCTTGCGGTCGTTGCCGCCGTTGCTGCTGCTCGAGTTCCCCATCTTGGTGGTGCGCGTGCCAGTGCGTGCGTGAGTCGTCGCTTGCTTCCTCGCTCGGGACTGCGAAGACAGGAATGCCGGATTGCGCGCGCATGGCGGTGGGTTGAGCTGTTTGAGCTTGAGCTTGATTTGAAAGCCTAGCGATAAATCAGGCACGACAAGCATACAAATTCCAAGTGATCGGAATCGGGAGAAAACCATTGTGGACCACAGCAGTGTGTGAACCACGCAATATTATATATAATATTTTGGTACTATTTGAATGGTTAGTTTGCAATACTTTCATCTAGCAAACAACAGATTCTACAATACTTTGTTTAAACTATACTGAAAGTAGACATTCACCATTGGCCGACAGAACTGTGTCTTGTTTCGATATACAAACTTGCTGTGTAGCTCGTACTTTGTTTTGGCGAGCACAGTGTAACCATTTTTAGCGTGTCAGCACCTAAAGATGGCTACATCTCATGCTGGCGGTGCTGTAAGTGCTGCGTGCTCTGCGCACTGACCATTCTCGCATTCTCCAGCTTCGAGCGACGCTCTACTCACTCCTCTCGCTCATTCACAGCACAGCCATGAACTTGCAAAAGCTGTGTCCACTGGAGCTCCAGCTCGAGCACACAGTGCGTTCGACCAAAGGTGCGCGCTCTGTATGGTATCGCGAGAGCAACATTGAGTTGCCTTATATGTACGTACTGACCGACCAAGTGCTGCTATCTTGCGTATGTGGAGCAGAAGCGGAGGGCTCGCCGACATCCAAGTCGCCTGTCGGGTTCAAGTCGTGGCAAAAGCAAGCAGAGAGCTGCGTTGAGCGGACGCCAAAGCTCCGCAAGATGTGGCTCGAGCCCGACTGGACAAGCTTCAAAGTGCGCTCCAAGAGCTACTTGCAAAACCGCTTGGAGGAACCCACCGAGTCGCCACGTACGTATATGACACTATCACTGCTGTGCGCTCTTGCGCTTTCGCTTTCGACAACATTCATGCTCACATGCTCTCGTGCTGTCGCCTCGGTGGTGGTGACGCTCGGCAGTGTTCGAGCTCGTCTGGTTCGACTTGTTCAGCGGGAAGCACGAAGAGCTGCTCCACGTCTCGAACTCGAAGAAGAGCTTTGTCCAGAAGGCGCTCGCGAAGTACGGCAACAACGTCCCACAGCTCTTTGTCGTGACGCTCATCATCCCTGGCACACCGCTCGTTGCGTGCGTGCAGTACTTTGCGCTCAAGAAAGTCGCTGGCGCTGCACGAGCGCGCGCACACAGCGAAGGCGAAGCGCTCTGGGAACGCTTCCTCCACGGCGACGACACGTTCCGCAAGAACCGCTTCAAGCTCATTCCAGGCATCCCAGAGGGTCCGTGGGTCGTGAAAAAGAGCGTCGGTGCGAAGCCCGTGATCCTCTCGCACGGACTCGAAGTGACGTACTACCAGGGTCCAAACTACCTCGAAGCTGTCGTCGACGTGTGCCCGGACCGCGTCGCGAAGCACGTGAGCGCGCTCTGTCGCTCGCACTCGACAGGGCTCAAAGTCGACATGGGCTTTGTCGTTGAAGGTCTCGACGAAGCCGAGCTGCCTGAAGTGCTCATCAGCTGCGTCCAGTACGACCACATCGACCTCGCGCTAGCAACTCCGATCTGATCGCTCGGATCTCGACACGTTCACAAGGAGATCTGTAGTTTGAGGTGTCTTTGAGTCTGTGCCGCTGCAGTACTGCAGCCCACTTGCCAGAGGCGAGACGCACTCGATCAACCCAGCCAAACCGACTTTGAGATATGTAATTCCCTATCTCAATACAAAATTCAAGCTACTATGACGAATGTCCCGCGAATAGCAGCAACCACACACAAGCACTCCCGCTGATGATCATCCCACAAAATTGACCAGCAAGCAGGAAGCAGCAGGAAGCAGCAGGAAGCAGCAGGAAGCAGCAATGTGAGCTTTTGTGCGATGCAAGGACGCATGTGCGAGAGCGTGCACTCACGTGTCGTCCCTTGCTGTCTTATGTGCGCATGTACGTAGGTCGGCACGTCAAGCAAAGCGGCTCGGGAAGCTCGCAGCGAAAGCGCCAAAGACCGACGAGGAGCTCGACGCCGCAGCGAGTGACGAGAGCGACGAGAGCGAGTTGGAGGAGAAGCGTCCAGTCGGGTTTGCGTTCCTTGCTGACTCGGACTCCGACTCGGATGATAGCGACAGCGACAGCGATGCAAGTGGCGAAAACGAGGAAGATGACGCTGACGCTGACGAGGAAGAGGAGACTGCGAAACCTGCGCCAGCACCTGTGCAGCACGTGTCTGCAGCCTCCAAGTACGGATTTCTTTGCTGCAATCACTGCTGCGTTGTGTTTCTCGTACGTGTCATGTGTATACTAACAAGAGGCGCATGTGTGAGCAGGCGCAACAAGAAGCAGCGCGGCAAGAAGAGCGGGAAAGCAACAGCAGGCGACGCTGGATCCGAGAACGATGACGACGATGTCGACGGCATTCTCGATGCGCTCGCGGCTGAAGCCGGAGGTCTGAGTGTCGATGCGACGCAGCGCAGCGAGAGCGAGAACGCGCTCTTTAGCGTCCAGCTCGGCTTCATCAACGCCGACAAGGAGATGAAGCGCATCTTTGGGGTACAACACACTCACATACGCAACATGGAGCTGCGTAGCTGTGTAGAGGCGGCAGTGCAAAGGCATAGACACACTAACATCGTCCGTCTCTCTCTGTTTCCTTGCATCATGCAGGTAAAGGACGGACGTGATGGCAAGAGTGGACGTCAACGTGTCGATCCAAGGTACGCGTGAGTAGTTGTGAGACTCCAGTCCTACACCGCACGATCACTGCAAGAGCGTCGAGTGACCTCACTGCGCTTGTGCGTCTGTGGCGTCGGATCTAGAAACGTGGCGCGCAAGACGACGAAGAAGGTGCAGATCGTCACGCCACTGGACGAGTGGCCGCGACCACCGACGTTTGTTGGCGGGGGCATCCGCTGGACGCGTGCGAACAAACCGAAAGGCGCTGGGTGGAGCAGCGCGTGCAAGTACTTCGAGGTCACGTGGTCTATCGCGTACAAGAAGGTATGCGCGTTGCTAGTCGTGTACTGTACAGGAGCGACGGCATGAGTGAGCGACTGACTGACTGACGCGTCCAACTCGTGACGGCTCTGACCTCTGTCAGTCGCAAGAAGAGTTTGAAGTCGTGCAGCGCACGCATGACCCGAACATCATTGCGCACTTCTTGCATCGGTACCCGTTCCACATCGACGCCCTGCTGCAGATGAGCGAAGTGTTTCAGCACCACGGGCAGATGGACCACGCAGCCGACTGCATCAAGCGCTGCATGTACGTGCTCGAGCTCGCGTGGGCCGACCAATTCGACGTGACGAAAGGCATGTGCCGCATGGACATCAACACGGAGCACAACGCCGGCTTCTTCCGCGCACTCTTCCTGCTCATGAAGCAAGTCGGACGCCGCGGTTGCATGCGCAGTGCGTTCGAGACTGCGCGGCTGCTCCTGAGCTTGGACCCGCACGGCGATCCGATGCACGTGCTCCTTGCGATCGATTACTACGCGCTCACGTCGCGCCAGTGCCAGTTCCTCGTCGACTTGTGCGCGGCGAAGCTCGAAGCCGCGGATCGCTCCAGTGCGGCGGCTGCTGCAGCGAACTCGGCGACGAGCAAGAGCGTAATCAAGACTGGCGCGAAGACAAACAGTGTGGACGAAACGATCTCAGCGCTGCCCAACATGCGGTTCTCGCTCGCTCTCGCGCAGTACGTGCTTGTGTGACGCGTCTCGTGTTCGTGTTCAGCCAAACGAGGCGCAAGAGTGCAGTGCTTCGAAGTACTAACACGTGCCCGCACTGCTCGGCTCTAGCTTCTTCCTCGGCAATGCAGACGAAGCGAAAGAGCAGCTCGCAAAGGCGCTGCTCCAGTTCCCCACTGTGCTCAAGCCGCTCTTGGAGAAGATCTCGGCGAACATCTCGTCGTGTGCGTACTGCATGCTCGTTGCGTGGCGTCGAGCGTCTCTGCTCACTCACGACTGACAACGCCATGGTGTGCTCATGCGCGGTGCTTTAGCGACGTGGAAGCCCGTGCTCGCAAGTCGTGTGTTTGCGAACGCAAAGGCACTCGCGGACGACGGACTGATTGACCACTTGCTCGGGATCTACGTCGCGCGCAACCACACGCTCTGGAAGGTGAACGATGTCCAGACGTTCTTGCTGCGAAGTGCGCAGCACGCACTTGCGTCGCCCGCACTCTTTAGTGCGACGCCGCAGGTGACGAAGCTTCACCCAGCGCTGCACAAGTACATGCGCGCAGTCACGAACGGTGCGTACTTCTGTCGATTGCATGCACTGGCGCATCTTGCTCGGCGCTGACTGGGATGACGGTTCACTGTGTACATATGTGCGTCCAGACTACTCGGACGA
>JAASFL010000366.1:0-21104 GCA_023333735.1 Globisporangium takayamanum
CTTTGGCTCGGATTTCCTATTTGAAGCCCGGCTATCGTTTTGACGGAAAATAAACTTTTCGTAGTTTGCGTCAAAACGATAGCCGGGCTTCAAATAGGAAATCCGAGCCAAAGCGGTGGCTATCGTTCTGACGCGGTTCAAACAGCAGTGTCCGTAGTGAAATAACTCGGTTTCGTAGTTTTCAAAATTGAGTGAAAATTACTCAGTAGGTTGCATGATGTATATTTTTACGTGGACCACGAAATTTGGCTGCCGTTTCAGACTCAATAGTTTGGAGTAGTACCGTACAGCACAGCACAATGATGGTTTCGATCACTGCTCACTGCTGACGCACCTTGCGTGATGATGGTTCAGATGTAGTTCAGGTGAGCTCTGTTCACTCCAAGTCGTCTCGCTTTCACGCGCTATTGCTCGAGAATCACAATGGCCACTGACGATGCGAGCTTTCACCAGTTGCATCGCACTCGCGTGCTCTGTTGGCGTTGTCTCTCTCTCGTCTGGCAATGGACGTAGCTAGGCAACATTGAGGCAAGTGCGGCTTGAGGATGTAGTGACTTCGGAAGCTCCGCCGCTCTTCGATTGCAACAATTCCGAACGCAGAAGCTGGACTGGTGATCGCAGTGGTTGCAGTGCAATCGACACTCGACACTCCGGTCGCGTTTGTTCGAGGCTCGATGATACTCGCTACTCCAAAGGCCCGGTATGCCCGAGCAAGTGGAATCACGGCTGTAGTCTCGAATCATTCATCACCTGAACCAGTGAATCTACATCCAATGGCGACACTCTACGAACAAAGTCAATCGTCATTGGAGCGATGTCGCTCTAGGATCAACACACAGGAAGTCGTACGCATATAGCACTTTCGCTGTCTGGTGTGTAGCTTCGGCAAGAGCGCTCGAGCTCTGTTGTTGTTGTTGTCGTCGTACGACTCTCGGACCTCACTAAGTGTATTGACACCTCTTGCATCTCTTCCTTGCTGGCACCTGGGTCGATCAGACACGAGCGAGCGAGCGTTAAGCTCAGCTCCAGCCGTCGTTGTTCACGATCCACTGCGTGAGTTTGTTGTACAGGAGGTGGCTCGGCATCCCGCACGAGTTGCTACACGAGCCGGAGTTCAGCAGCGCCACGACGAGGCTGTCGGACACTGCGAGGACCGGCGATCCGGAGCTCCCTGCCCTGGCGTCCGCTGAAATTCCAACCTGTCGGTCTCATACTCACCCTTGCTGTTCTCAGTCGTCACGTAATTATCCTTGATCCTCGCTGCGCCGCTGCCATTGTAGTGCTTCGTCGCAATCATCTTTGGTCCGCCGTCTTGGTACTGTGGCATGTAGATCTTCTCGCCCATCGTTGACCCCGACTTGCGGAACTTAAGCGACCTGTACCGATCGACGTAGTACTTAGGCTCGTTCACGATCGCGAGCAACGCGATGTCCAGTTTCGGATCGGCATAGATGAACGTGACTCGGGTCTTTGGTACCGCGCGGTTGCGCACAATCTCGTTCACTTGGCCGGGATAAACTTGTCGGGTTTGCACGTGTCGCAGCTTGTGTCGCCGCAGTTCGACGCGTGCAGCTCGAATTCGTTGTCGGTCTTGTACGCACTGGTGAGCGTCGAGATGCAGTGGTGGTTCGAGATGATGTGGCCCTCGCTTCCCCAGAGTCACCTCTTACAGTGCGAACTGCCCGTCGATGTCGATGCGAAGCACCGCTCGTCCTTTGTTGCGTCGTTGCCCTTGAGGCACACGGCGTTCTTCATCGCACATGTTCTCTTTCGTGAGTGCTGACCACTCGTACCCGACCGACTGGAGCTGCATAGTCGGGAGCTTCTCAGTGCGCTTGCACCCAGTCGCATCGTCTTGCGACGGCCGGAACTCGGTCTTCACACCAGTGCCTCGGATCGACTCGGTCGTGACACCAAGTGGCGCGGCGAGAAGGATCTGCGGTGACGGTCGATTCAGCGCCGGCACGATCAGCTGGTCGTCGCCGATCTCGAGCGAGCTGAAGTAGAGCGAGATTGCATTAATGTTGGTGCGCGTCAAGTTCCAGACGTAAGGCGCACACACCTCGGTGCGGAGCTGGTGCGCGTCGTCGACACTCTCCCGCGTCGGCCGGGCGGCTCCACCATTATTGCTGCAGACGCCGTTGCGTTGGTATGTCCACTTCATGGATGATGCTGAGACGCTGCGGTCGAGTAGATCGAGTTCGCTGAACTGGATGCCGCTCACACTCGCACTCAACGCAGTGAGCAGGAGCGCGAGCGCTAGAGTCGAGACGCGTCCCATTGCGTGCCGCTTGCGAGGAGTGAAGAGTGCTTGATGAATGAAGGTGTGCTCGAGTGAGCGGACGACCGCAGAATTGAAAGTGCATTGCGATGGAATGCTCTGCTCGTAATTGTGATCTCGTTCGCTCTTAGGATCACACACACCAAACGAGGGCTGATGTTGTCTTCGTTGCGAGCATTGACTGCGCTCGTGAGTGTAGCATAGCCATTGAGCTGAATCACTGGTTCAGGTGATCAAACATCAAGCCTCGGACAAAGCGAACGCAGTGTCGGGTATCGAGTGTCGAGTGTCTCTTGTACGTCGCCAGCGAGGAGTAGTCTTAGGCGCGTGCTGTTGCGAGATGATTGGTGCAATGGCAAGCAGACAAGTGGGTCTGCTAGCTCTCAATGGCGACACACAGCTGAACGTGCAGCACGAGTGGTCATTGCAGTGCTCTCGTTGCTGCATTGGAAGTGATTATGCATGTGTCTGGAGTTCAAGCTGCTCGCATCGCATGGCAAGTTGATGTGTGAGAAACGCTTGTGTCCCGCATCCCGTATGTGTCCCTTCACGTTTCGTATTCTAGGGACGTTGGGATATATGTCCCGTGTAGTCCCGCACGATTCGTTTTTTCGGAACCAAGCTGTTACATCTGTCCATCTTCTGTCACAGTGTCGTAATTCGACATGCACAATGTATTTGCTATCCTGGATTCGAATCTTTGCCGTTCTGTGTCGTCCTGTCGTCCTCGAGTGCGGTAGCCAAGCCAACCAAGCGAACGCTCCCGCCCTTCCGAGCTCACTTTGCGATCGATCGCGGTGACGTCGAGCAAGCAGCAGCTCCTCAAGCCATGTTGCGCCACAACGCTCTCCTCGCGCCGAGCGACGACGACGCTGCAGCCGACCGACTGCTCAGCAGCACCGACGCAGCGCGCACGAATGCAGCGAGCAGCAGCGACGACAAGGACAAGAAGCTCGCTGCAGCGACGGCTGCTGCGTCGCCGACTGCTGCAACCACCGCAGCTGCACCGCGCACGAGCGGCGGCGCGTCGAAAGTGCTGTTCCTCGACGGCGTGCGCGGGCTCGCTGCGATCCTCGTCGTGACGCAGCACTCGGGCTTCATGGGCGACATCAACCTCGGCGGCTGCGCCGTGGACACGTTCTTCGTGCTCTCGGCGTTCCTCCTCACGATGCTCTTCTACAAAAAGAGCGAGCAGCTCCTTGCGCAACGCGCGACGCGGCGCAAGTGGGGCTACGCACTCGCAGACTACGCGTGCAAGCGGTTCTTCCGCGTCTACCCGCTCTTTGCGCTCACAGCCATTGGGCTCTGGCTCCTGCCGTTCGAAGCCAAGTACCGGTACTTCTTCATCAACGACCCGAACCACTACGACCTGTTCCAGGTCCTGACGTTTGACTTTGGGCACCGGTACCACGTCTTTTGGACACTGCCGCTCGAGATCGGGTTCTACTTTCTAATCCCGCTGCTCGTGCTCGCAGTCCTCGGGCTCCGATCGCTCTGGTGGCTCCCGCTCCCGCCGCTCTACATCTGGATCGCGCACTCGGGCTTCTACGTCTACCGCACGCACCCGTCGTACCTCGGTCCGCACCTCCCGACGTTCCTCGCTGGCTCACTCGCTGCGATCCTGTACGTGAAGCTCGATGCGATGATCAAGCGCCACGCGTTTGTGTTCCAAGCTTGGCAGATCTACTGCGTCCGCGCAGTGGAGCTGCTCGTGCTCGCGCAGCTCTTGAGCGTCTGCACACGCGCGGTGCTCTTTGAGTGGGTCTACACGAACCCGGTGCCGTGGACCCCTGGCGTGTACGGTTTGCCGTTTGTGAGCTTGCTCGTGACGCCGCTGATCGTGATCGAGATGCTCTTGCCATCCGAGCTCTCGCGCGTGTTTGAGTGGAGCCTCTTGCGGTACTGGGGCAAGATCAGCTTCTCGGTCTACCTCCTCCACAGCTTTGTGATCTACAACGACGCCGTGCGCCGTTCGGGCTACTACACGAAGCTCTTTGGGCAGTTCTTCCTCATCTGGATCGTCTCCGCGGCGTCGTTTGCGCTCATTGAGATGCCGTCGCAGACGCTTGCGGTGCGCATTAGCAAAGTGCTCGCCGAGCGCGAACGCACCGGTGCAGCGAACGCGACGGCGGCTGCGAGCAAGAACGTACAGAAGGTCGACGTGCCTGCGCTCGCAGTGTAGAAGAACGACCGACCGACCTAACGTCTTGCGTGTGATAGATCAATAGAGCGAACGAGAGCATGTACATACAATCGAACCGACAGTGTGTGTAGTGTAGAGGCGCGACTGTGTTACGTCAATGACTGATGGAGGGAACAACAACTTTATGAACATCACTCTTCACGTGTAGGTCGATGATCTATTCGATAGTTCGGACGCTGCCACTGGCACAACACTGAGCACGATGCGCTACATTGTGACTGACGGAGGTGTGCGCTGAACTGATGGAGCCGCTGATGCGTCAATGTCATGCGTCGTCACGGGCATGTACTGCGCCGGACGGCTCGTGCTGTCCTTCAGCGCAAGCTGAGCGAGCGCTTTGCTGGTCGCAGTCGCAATGCGCTGACATGGCACTTCCAACAAGTGGAACGACAGGGTCCCGAGGACGTGGATCGCAAAGAACTGGCTCACGAGCTTGTCGTAGTAGTTGTGCTGGCTCTGGATCCACGGCGAGTAGATCACAAAGCTGTGGAGCAAATAGACCGAGAAGCCGATCTTGCCCCAGTGCCGCAACACGCTCCACTCGAGCGCGGTCGACAGCGCCGATGGCAGCAAGAGCTCAATCACCATGAGCAGCGTGACGTGGAGACTGATGAACCGCGCGCCTTCGAGCATTTGGTGCGGATGCGCAATGAACCAGTGGAAGACCTGGCTCCGAAAGAGCACGCTCACGAGCAGCCAGAACGTCACGAACTCAATCACTCGCACCGTGTAGACGTGCCACGTCTTGAACTCGAACGCGTGGCGCTTGATCCAGGCGTCGAGCTTCACGTACAGGATCGCAGCGAGCGAGCCAGCGAGGAACGTCGGGAGGTGCGGACCGAGTGACTGGTGGTCCCCTCGCAAGACGTACCAGCCGTTGTGCCAGATCCAGACGTAGAGCAGCGGGAACGGGAGCCACCACGCGCGCTGGAGCCAGAGCGTGCCGAGGACAATCACTGGGATGAGAAAGTAGTACGCGATCTCGAGCGGCAGTGTCCAGAAGACGTGGTACCGGTACTTAAAGTCAAACGTCAGCACGCGCAGGAGCTCAAAGTCGCCAGGACGCTGGACAAAGAAGTAGTGATGCTGCGCTTTGTATGGCAGGAGCCAGACGAAGACCGCGACGACAAAGAAGAGCGGGTAGACGCGGAAGAAGCGCTTCGAGAAGTAGTCAGCGAGGGCGATGCACCACGTCCGTGAGGATGCCTGCTGCGCAAGGAGCTGTGCGCTCTTCTTGTAGAACAGCATCGTCAATAGGAACGACGAGAGCACGAAGAAGATGTCGACTGCGACGTGACCGAGGTTCACGCCGTGCATGTAGCTCGCGTGCTGCGTGACGACAAGCACAGTTGCGACGCCGCGTACGCCGTCGAGGAACAAGATCTTGCGCGGTGCAGCGCGACTCCCAGCGACGCTGCTGTTGCTGCTGTTCAGCTTGGGTTTGTGTTTGTCGTCGTCCTTGTCATTCTCGACTGGCTCGTGTACGTGCAAAGACGCATCTGCTGCGACCGAGAGCTGCAAGTGCGCGCTCGCATCGCGCTCGTGCGAGTCGGTGCGCCGCCCGCGCCGCGCAGTGAGGAGCTCGTCGTCGCGCGCTGGTGTTGCGAGCAGCGGCAGCATGATGCTGGATGTCCAAGTGTCGTTACGTCGATGAGCCAGACGCTGAGTGACATTATTCCCTCGATTATCGCATTATCAAAATTTGCTCCAGCCCGCCAGTATAGTTTACGCAAGTATATGTGCATCTGTCCGCCCAAGGTCTCTCTCTCACACTCTCTCAACCAACAGGGTGTCATGGCGAGATGGAGAAGACACACAACCGAGCGCTTGATGCTTGCACTCGGCTACTCTCCACATACTCAGTTTGCACGGTCACGAGTTCGCTCCTGGCTCGCCACATCGTGTGAGAGCTCCTTGTCAAGCATCCATGTGGTTCGCGTCCTCGAGACGTTCTCACGTCGAGCACTTGTCGCGCTTCGGCGGTGGTTGCGAACCGGCAGTGCAAGTGGCGTCCTGATCTGTGCACTACCTCGAGAGCTCCATTTCGCTTGTCTTGTCTCGATGAGCGAGACAGTGCGGACGAACGGTTGAGGCGACTCCAAACCGATCCTGAGTTTTGCGACTGCAGACGGACGTTCACTTGGACGAGACGCAAGCGACAGCAGTCTTTGGCAAGAGCTGCGACTCGTATCACCTCAATCACATGTGCGGCGCTCTCAAGCAAAGCACAGCATTGGCATTCGAGTCTCGCGTGCTTGTCTCGGCTGGTCTTGCCTCTCTCGAGCTCGTGCCTCTCGAGTCGTTTCGTTGTGGAGCACACCTATATGAGTTCAGAAACGAGCCACTGACTCGATGATGTGCATCATTTGATGCACATCATTTCACGTTTGCAAAACAAGCCGCAAAATCGACAAATGTACATATAAGTGGCAGAATCTGACAGCAATGTGAGTGTTTTGATGGTACAAAACGCACGTTTTGGCAATTGCATTTCAAGAAAAGTATCCCAACTGTCGTGTTTTGAACAAGACTTGGAGTACTCGCTGTGTGGAAAATGGACTACGCGAGATTCACGCACTCACGTCCCGCAGCTCACCCATGCTCACACGACGCACTCGGCGATTCGCGCGCCAGACGTCCTCACCTCCAGCCTCCTTGCAGCGCTGGTGCGTCCCCCGCTCGTTCGTTCGTCCAGCATGCTGCAAGACCCTGCGACCGCGGATGCCGCCACAGGCGCGCTGCGCCGCAGCACGAGCAACAACAACGAAGAGCCAGTGAGCGACGACGACGAAGACGCGGTCTTGATCGATGTCGCGAGCGACGCAGCTGCCAACGCTGCTGCTACGACTGCTCCGCCCAAGAAGTCGCTCGTCGCACAAGTGCTTGCCATGGCGCCACGTGCAGTCCAGCGCAGGGTCTCACGCACTGGCAGCACCAGCAGCACCAGCAGCAGTGGTGCGAGTCGCCGGCCAAGCAAAGTGCTGTTCCTCGACGGCGTGCGCGGCATGGCGTCGCTCTTTGTCGTGACCGAGCACTCGCTCTACTGGAATGGCAAGAATCTCGGCGCGTGTGCAGTCGACGTCTTCTTCGTGCTCTCGTCGTTCCTATTGACGATGCTGTTCTACAAGAAGAGCGCACAGCTCCTCGAGCAGCGCGCGACGTACCGCAAGTGGTTCTTCACGCTCGCCGACTATTTCTCGAAGCGCTTCTTCCGCGTCTATCCGCTCTTCTTCGTCGTCGCGGTCTTCGTCTGGCTCCTGCCGTTCGAAGCGCAGCAGCGGTACTTCTTTGTCCCGAGCGCCGACAGCTACGACCTCTTCCAGGTCCTGACGTTTGAGCTCGACCATCGGTTCCACGTCTTCTGGACATTGCCACTCGAGATCGCGTACTACTTTCTAATCCCAGTGTTCGTGCTGTGCATCCACGGCCTCAAGCGCGCGTGGTGGGTCCCGTTCATTCCATTGACGATCTGGATCGTCAACGCCGGCCTCAAGGGCTACCGCGAGCACCACTTGCCGCTCGCGCCGCACCTCCCGACGTTCGTCGTTGGGTCCATGGGCGCCGTGTTCTACGTCAAGCTCGACGCCTGGATCCAGCGCTCGGCGTTTGAGTTCCGGACGTGGCACAAGGTCGTCGTGCGGATCGTCGAAGCGCTGCTCCTCGCGCTGCTCCTGAGCGTGACGTTCAAAGGACTGCTCTTCCACTGGGTGCACCCGAACCCAGCGCCAACGACGCGCGGCTCGCAGTGCGTGAGCATGCACGTCACGGCGCTCATTGTGATCGAGATGGTGCTCCCGTCGGCGCTCGCGACGCTCTTTGAGTGGAACTTCTTGCGGTACTGGGGCAAGATCAGCTTCTCGGTCTACTTGCTCCACAGCTTCGTGATCTACTCGCCGTGGCTCCAGAGCCAGCGCGACCCGTACGACAAGTTCTTTGCTGCGTTTGCGCTCATTGCGCTCCTCGCGCACACGTCGTACTGTCTGATTGAGTACCCGTCGCAGCGCCTCTCACTGCGCATTAGCAAAGCGCTGAGCGACCGCGGCGGCCTCGCGCAGCACGTGAACTACTTGCCAGTCGCCTTGACTGTGCCGAAAGACCGTCGCGCCGAGGTCCTGAGCACTGGCAGCGCGCACAAGAACGACGACGAGCGCGATGACAACGACAGCGAGCGTAGCAACGGGACGACTGTGCGTCATGGATAGTAGAGCGGCAAGCAGGGTCTGTACACCTAGACGACAGCACAAGTGCACTCAAACAGATTGGATCAGACTGATGCCAAGTCCTTTACGTTCTTGGTACTAGAGTCGTGTGAGTGACGGCAGATCTTGAGACGGACCACTCGCATGTGAAACGCCAGAAGATTCGCATGTGTACCCATGCAGCCGTGAGCGGGGCGGTCAGGACGAGTGTGTCCCATGGCGCGATCTTCAGTCGAGCGGTCGAGCCATTCATCATTGACGCTCCAAGTTGATACTTTAATGATACATGTTTGATACTTAATTGCTACGCTACACCAGCACTTTCGTGCACTCGCGGTCCGCACTGCGTGCACGTCGCGTAGCGGCTGCGAGCGCGTAGAAGAGTCCGAGCAAGCACGGCACTGCGCTGGCCACAACGCCTGCGAGCGCAGGCACACCGAGCGCAAGCGTAAAGCTCGGCTGACTTGCAAGCAGCAGCTTCTGGAACTCGGCGCGGTGCGTCCAGTACGGCGACTGGTACCGACGGCTCGGTGCTGCGATGTCGTCGTCACTGGCATTCATTTCATCAGCGCGCAGCTCCGGCGCAGTGTGCGACGCAGCGCGCTCGTCATCGACGAGGTACGCGCCGCACCACTGGAGCTCTTGGAGTGAGATGTCCTGAACGGCCATGAGGAGCTCTTCGCCGCCGCGCTGCTCCTCGGTCGTGATCGCATTGCACACGCGGCAGAGCTCCATCTTGACTGGGTACCCCCACTGGCGCACCGAGTCGTCAAAGTCGTGGCACGACGACCGAATCGACTTGCCCGGCTGACTCGCCATCCCGACGGGCCAGCTCTGGAGCGGGAACACCTCTTTCGCTTCCGCGAGCGTTCCGAACTCGCAGATCTGCGCGCCTTTGATGTGGCAGTAGACGTCGTTCACGCGCACTTCGAATGCGTCTTCGCGGTGCGCGAACGCGCGTGTGTGGCCCCAGACGCTCGCGTGCTCTTGCTGCACAAGCACTGCGCCGAGGAGCATTGCGGTTGCGAGCGTCAGCGCAGTCAGCGCTGCGCCACTGAGACTCAAGAGCGCAGCTGCGCGCTTGGCCGGCAGTGCTGCGTACTGCACGAGCACAGAGAGCAGAGCTAGTGCGACGCCAGCGACTGCAATGCTTGCAAACAGCGCGCACCGGTCGAGCGTTGTGAGTGCTGCGAGAGTCCGGAGCTTGTCGTGCGTTGCTGTTGTGCCGTTGAGACGAAAGAGCACTTCCGTGAGTGGCAGCAGTGCGCTCGCAGTCACGAGCGCGCTCGCGACACACACAGCGTCGCGGCAGCTCGGGCGCTGGAGACGTAGTGCCATGTCTGTCGAGGTGCCAGACGACGAGTGCGCGCGTGCGAGCGAATCCGGGAGTGAGTTGCTATGAGCATAGCGCAGAGGAATGGGTGCGAGTGCGAGTCCAACGCTTGCTTGCTTGCTACCTTTCGAGTCCATGCAGAAGGCTCTCTTGATGACCAGAAAGCGCATTCAATAGTCAATTCAAGTATAGAGTCCCACCTGTGCTATGATTCGCTCGTGATGACCAGGAACCGCATTCAATACTTAAATCAAGTTCAGAATGTCACATGTGCTGTGATTCGCTGAAAAACTAGCGATCGCGCGTTGCTATTGATAGAAAAGCGCGATTGTGTGTATATAGACAGTGCAGTGTGAGAATCCATTTCAGGTGCGAATTTTTGGTGGACGATCGCCACACAAACTCCAAACTAGCGTCGAATGCACCCACAAACTACACATCGCCGATCAGCCGCCACTTGCCTAGTGCATAGAGCTTGAGCTGGAGCTCAAGCTCAGGACCAACCAAGCAGTCCTCTCGCGAACATGGCTCAGTATATGGCGAGCGCTTGCATTGCTAGCGTACTACATGCAAACACCACCGCCGCTCACTCATTGTAGCATGAACTACGTACGCTCAATTGAGGCGCATGCAGATAGATAGACACGGACACGAGGACTCGCTTACTACTTACGACACACACGCTGCGCGGACACTCGCGTGCGATCGCACTGCGTCGACGCTCAGTCGTGCGCGCGGATCTTTCTCCAAGAGTCCGCGCACGAGCGCTTTGACATCTGATGGGACTGTTGTCCACACTGGATGCGCAAACGACACACTGTGCTCGCGCGCAACGACGCGGTCGACGATCTGCTGCTCAGTCGAAGCGCCCATGAGGTCGAACGGGTGGCGGCCAGAGATGAGGATGTAGAGCACGCAGCCGAGCGCCCAGACGTCCATTGCTGGCGTCATCTCGCCACGGAGCAGCACTTCTGGCGACCAGTAGCACCGCGTACCAGAGAGTGCGATCGGTACGTCCGCGAGGCGTCTTGCGTCCTGGTCATCTTCGCCTTCCTGGTCGTCGTCATTCCCAGCGCTCTCATACGCTATCGCCGATGGAGCTAGTGTCGCGGCCGAGCCAAAGTCAATGATTTTGAGCTGCAGCCGCTCAGGTCCGTCGTCGTCGTCGCTACGCTCGACCATGATGTTCTCAGGCTTGAGGTCACGATGGACGATCCCGCGCTCCTGCAGGAACGCCAACGCGTCTGCGAGCTGCGCCGTGAGCTGCAGCGCCGTGCGCACGTCCACATGCTTGCGCGTCTCGAGGAACGCAAAGAGCGACTCGCCATGGACGAACTCTGTCACAATGTAGTGGAAGCCGTTGTGCGCGTACGCGCCGTCAAAGCGCACAATGTGCGCATGTCCGCCGCTGCGAGCGATCGACGCAAGCGCCTGCGTCTCGCGCACGATCTCGTCGCGTGTGTCGACAACGTCTTGGACCATCTTGACCGCTGCGACGTGGCCGTCGCGCTTGCGCACGCACTGGAGCACCATGCCGAACGACCCGGCGCCAACGAGGCTCTTTGTCTCGTAGTCGACATCAAAGTACACGCCTTGCGGTGGCTCTGAGGTGTCTGTGAGGTCGTCACTGTCGACTGTGTCGCTCGCAGCGGCATTCGATGGCTTCTGTGGCGTCGTGCCAGTGTGGCGGCGCTTGCTCGCATCCAGCTGCTGCAGCGACTCGCACTGCGCGTCGGTGCTTGCAGCGAGTGCGGCTGCGCCTAGTGCTAGCGCTGCTATGCTTTTAGCAATGGATCGGCGGTCACAGCGCCGAGTGTGCTTACGCTGCTGTCTCGCAGCGCCTGATATCAGAGACGCTGTTGTCCATGTCTGAGCACCATCCATCGCCACTGCTGCTGTTGCTACTGTCGCATGGTGAGATCGCATGAGTGCTCTAGCCATAAGTGCGCTCATAGCTGCAGCTGCCGTCACAGCAGTCGGAAGAGCTCGTCGCGCTGCCATCGCTCGCTCTCGTTGCCGCTCGTGCAGCTCGTCTCTTGAGCAGTCTCTCGTGCGCGCGTGCTCGAGTGTCAAGTTTCCATTTACCCACTTTGATTGTGCAACCAGGGATATGTTTGCCTTGAATAACGTAAGAGACACTCTCAACAAGCAACGATTCAAGCAAAATGGATTCAGCCAAGCCAAATTCGCACTTATCTGAATCGCCCGACCGACCTTTGCCTTTGACACGAGGTCCGAGCATGACGGACGCGACTGCGAGCGGCGAAGTGCGCGTCCTGCGCACGCCGCTCCACGGCCTCGTGCCATTCCCGACATGGAACAGCACGGTCGCAGCGCCGTCGATCCGCAACAGCAGCAACGGGCGCTGCAGCTTGCTCTGCGAGAACGGCGACGTCGTCGTCGTGCGAGCAATACAACGCGAGCAGCTCGATGTCACTCACAACAGCAGTAGCCATCGTGATGCAGGTGCGCGCATGTATGTAGCAGCTACATGTGCTCTATCAAGCCCAGTGCGTCATGCTATCGCTTGTAGCAGTGATACTGACGCTATGCTGCTGTGTGTTGTACAACGTATGCTTCAGCAATGAATCTTGTTGTCGACAAGGTCGTGCGCGCGCCTGCTTCGTACCTGCTCGACAGTGGTGACGACGCGTCACGCAATGTCTGCCAGTGCTGGTCTGCAGACGCAAGCGTCTTTGCCACATCGCATGGTCGACGCGTGTCGTTCTACAGCGCAACGCATGGCTTTGAGCTGCTCCTGACGATGCACGTGCGCTACAGTGTGACGTCCATGGACATTGCGCCACTGCCTCGGAGGTCCAATCCCAGTTCCAACACTCATAGCAATGGGACTCCGATAGTCACTACAGATCACGCGACACAGCAGAGTGCTCTCGCGTATCTGCTCGTCGTCGGCACTGCGTTCGGCGCACATCTGTACCAGATCGAGCTCTCACGACGCGTCGTCTTGGGCAACCAGGACGAGCGCACGGAGGACAGCACTGCTGACAACCGAGCCGACATGCCATTCGTACCAGCACTTGCGTCTGCGTACAGCGACGCGCCTGTGTGCTTTGTCAAGTTCTCCCATGATGGCGAGACTGTCGCGCTCGGGACAGTCGACGGCCGACTGTTTGTGCGGCAGCTCCACGTCTCTCGCTCCAGTGTCAGCAGTGAGAACGCAGAGGCTACATCATCATCATCAGCAGATCTATCGACGTTTGGACGCCATGTGCTGGCGCTCGTGCTCGCGTCGCCGCGCGTCACGTCGATCAGCTTTGCACCGTGTGACACAAAGCTCGCAGTCGCGACACGCAAAGGGAACGTGTACGTTCTCGTACGAGATGCAGCGACTAGCGACGACTGGCGCCTTCATCCATCGTGTCGCGACTGGAGCGAGAACCCAAAGGTCCCAGCGACTGCGAGCGCAGCGACTGCAGTGGCGATGCAGACGCTCGTGTGCTGGTGGGGCACAGCAGCAGCAGTGCTCGTGATTGCGTCTCGATCCGCCATCTACCGACTCGAGGTCGTCGACGTTGCGTCTGGGAAGCGCGTCCATGCGATTCAGATCGAGTCGCGCAGTCCAATGATGAGTGACGACGACCTGCTCGTTGGGCTCTGCTCTCTCCAAGTCGCACCGAATGGCCCGTTCGTGCTCGTGTGTCAAGACACGCGACCGAGTCTCGCACTCCTCGAGTGGCCACTGCTCGAGACTTGGATCGACTAGGTCGTCGAGTACTTGAGCTCTCAAAGTCGCGATCGAATAAACTTAGAGATACTAAAGCAATGAATGTCACTATACCTGTCACTGAAATGAATGAATTACTGTAGAGCATAGAAGAATTAGTATTGTGTCTGACATTGTACTCCACAAACAGTAGCCGTTGAGCAGTTTGCACGCGATTCCGCACGCGCTAATGGTGCGTCGTCGTGCTCGTGCCGTGCTGTCTGGCGGTGGCGCTAGAGCGCTCGCGTCTGCATCACCACTTGTCTCGCATGCACACATACACTAGTGTTCTCTCCTCACATGTGCGTATCGTTTTCTGTCGCTTGTCATGCGCTCACTGCCGCCTGCAGGAGATCGAAAAGCACTTGGACGCGTGGAGCTACGAGCAGCGGCTCCGGGACGCAACGACCCACAGCCAGAGCGTTGCGCGCGAGTACCCAGTCGCGCTCGTGAGTCCAGCACTCGCTGCAGCTGCGAGCGTCCACGACGGCCGCGTGCACTTTCATCCGTACCGGAAGAGCGCGCGCGACAACAGCCGCGAGAGCTTCTTGCGTCGCTTGCAGCAAGTCGACAGCGCCGAGTACGGGAACACGACAATGACATCCGATGGCAGCAGCGCATCAACTGCGATTGAATGGCGGCGTCAAGATCCGCTCGCGCTCTTCCGCAAGCAGAGCAGCTCGATTGCGCAGAAGCTCACAGCGACGCTCACAAAGCGCGCAAAGAGCAGCAGCAGCACTGGCCGCAAAGCTGCTGTCGTAGCGAGTCGATCGCCTGCGCCGACAGCAGTGCGCAGTGTACGTATATGCTGCTGCTGCTGCTGCTTACGGCTGTATCATTGGTAGTGGCTGCTCACCACCACTCGTGACTGTGTGTTTGTTTGTATGGGACTTTGTATGCAGCAGACGCTCAAGACAGCAGTGCTGAGTGCACAAGACGACGCGAAGACGCGCAAAGAGATCCAAGAACTCGAGTGTACGATCTATTGGCTCTCTATCTCTGTGTGTGGATATGCAGGCGCTAACTTGTGTGTTTGTGTGTTTGGGTGATTGCAGTGCTGCTGCGCGACCAGCGACTGTCGCGCTCTGAGGCTGATGACTTTTTCTATCGCAACATCAGCGAACGCGAGACGAACGTACGTCGTTGTTGCTGCTGCATATGATAGAGTGAGGCGCTGTGTACTGAGCGTGGCTGTCTCTGATGGGTCCTGTGCCTCACAGATCCTCTTGGACGAAGTCGTGAGTGACTTGCTCTGGGAGACTGCGATCGATGAGTACGACCGCGCGGAGCTCGCTGCGCGCGTGAAAACGCTGCCAGAGGAAGACCAGCGCATCGTTGACGCCGCGCTGAACGACGGACCTGCGGACCGTGTGCTCATTCAAAAGTACCAAGTCGACATCACACGCCGTATGCTCCAGTGCCTCCGTCCACTGCAGTGGCTCAACGATGAAGTGATCAACTTTTACATCCAGCTCCTGGACGACCGCGACAAAGCGCTCGTTGAAAGCGGCGTGCTCCCGACGCGGAGCCACTTCTTCAACTCGTTCTTCTACACAAAAGTCTCCGAGAACGGCTACAACTTTGCCAATGTCCGGCGCTGGACGCGCAAGGTACGTCTATTTGCATACTGTCGATATGCATATCAGATATCAAAGTTCGACTCTCCTAGTGTGTATTGATCTCTTATGTTTTGTATAAATGATGCAGATCGACCTCTTTGCAATGGATAAGATCTTCGTCCCAGTCAACATCTCGAACGTACGGATGGAGCACTCTGTCTCTGTGTCCGTCTCTGTGTCTGTGCATCTGACTGACTGACACTGTTGCAATGCGTGGATGGATGGATGCAGACGCACTGGTGTATGGCGGTGATCTTCATGGCTGAGAAGCGCATTCAATACTACGACTCGATGAGCGGCAGTGGCACGACGTGCCTCAACGTGCTCCTTCGGTACCTCCACGACGAGATGCAGCACAAGAAGAGCGCGACGTTTGACGAAACCGACTGGGAGCTCGTGACGACGGACGAAGACACACCGCAGCAAGCGAATGGCTCGGACTGCGGCGTCTTTTCGTGCATGTTTGCCGACTGCCTCTCGCTCAACAAGGTGCGGCTCGCTTGCTCTCCATGCTGTCGTTGCCGATGGCTCTGACTAACAGACTCTCTCTGCTTATGATCCGCTTGTCTGCACGCTCGCAGTCGCTGTCGTTCTCGCAGAAAGACATGGAGTTCCATCGGAATCGCATGGTCCTGCGCATCGTCCAAGGCGAATTGCCGCTCGACGAAGACGACCTCTGAGCCACTCACTTAGTCAGCTGATCCATCAATCAGATCGATACCATTGCATGAATCCCATGAACGAACAAATGACTCGAGTGTGTGCTGCTCCTCTCTGAGGCTCTTCATTCCAATACTTATCTAGTCGATGACCGCAGCGGCGACAGGCTGCTCAGGCACATACTGAACGAGTGCACACGTGAGCTGCTGCTGCTGTCCATCGATCCGTCGTACACGCGTGTGTGTGGCATGCGTGCGAGCGAATGCCTGCGTCTTTTGCCATCCATCCATCCATGCGTCTCTTGTCCATCCGCTGCTGCGCTTGTGCTCGATGCGTCGTGATCTACTTGACCGTGAAGCCCTCGCTGCGCAGACACGCCTTGTGCTTCTCGATGATGTCTTTGCAGAGCTCCTCGCCGTTCGTCACGACGCACAGGTCGCGCTCCTTCTTCGTCTCGGGGCACGAGCAGCAGATCTTCTTGCCCGACTTGCCGAGCACGGGACCAGTTGCTGGTGCAGGCGCTGCGGTCGTCGTCGCGGTCTCTTTGTTCGCCATCGTGCTGCGTGTTGCAAGTATGCAAAAGTGTCGGTGTCTATCAATCTGTCGGTCTGCTCGAGGCGATGCGAATGCTCTTGTGACCGCACGCTTCGGCACTCGTCCGCCCTTGATCGTCGTGGTTGTGACGACTCGTCGGTCGCGTTCTCGATTGGATGTCAACAATACGCTGCTTGTCTCTCGCGCGAGTCTATAGTGACAAAACCAAGGGTTCACATCATCCAGTATTGTCGTACTTTACTGACGCATCATTGTACATACTTGATCACCCAGCACACACCGAAGCTCTACGAAGTCGCACGATGAAGTCCAATGCCACTGCCAGCTCATATGAAGATGGCCCTGTTCATGACGACTACAACGCTCGCACACACACACCAAGCTTGGCACTCGATACTACATGTTAAATACATACACATCGCGTAGCTCTCTACGCTCGCTCTTACACTCACGGCGGACAGCGCGAGCACACGCCATTCACGCGCTGCTGGCCGCACTGGACGCAGAACGACCCTGCAACGGACGGGCGGTACAGCCAGTCGCCGTGGTAGTCGCGAATGTGCGCGAGCAGTCCTGCGCGCTGCCGAAAGAGCACGCTGCAGTACGGACACGTGTCGCCCATGCTCAGACTCTCGTCTTCTGGTCGAACACCATGTCCTGTTGGATGGAGGAGCTGCTGCGGACTCACAGGCACGACGGTCGCTAATGGAAAGCGCTCCGCGAGCTCCTCTTGCACGTCGTCTTCGATAAACTCGATCTCAGTCGCAGTCACGACTGCAGTCAATACGTGTGCGCTGGTTTGTTGCTGCTGCTGCTGCGTCTGTCGAGACGGCGACGACGCAGGACGCAAGTCCCGATACTCCCGACGTACCGCGCGAAAGCGGATCGGGAACAGCAACGGCGGCTGGTGCTTCTTCTTCTCGAGCGTGAGGTACCCAATCGCTTTTGCCAAGTCACGGCTGCCACCGAGGGGCACTTTCTGGGCAAAGCCAATCGAGTACCCGGGCCAGAACGTGCTCGCGAGCGTAAACTTGGCGCCTTGTGTCAGCGGCTTGCGGTCGAGCACTTGGATCTGGAACACCGTCTGCTCGTCGCGCGCCGACGACCAGCGCAGGAACTTGGAAACGCGTGTCGCGCGCAAGTACTTGCCCGAGCTCACAGACACGAGCTGCACGCGCATTTCGTCCAGGATCGAGCGCTCGCGCACCTCTTCGACTGGCACAATGTGGATGAACTCGCTGTCGTCGCTTGCACCAGTGCAATGGGCGTTGAAGAAGCACGGCGCGACGCTCTCGCACGCTTTGCAGTGCACATACGCGTCAAAGCCCTGCCAGTAGAACTGCAGCGCGATGTGGTCCATCGACGTCACGCGCACGTGGCTCACGTCCTCGGCTGTGCGGTGCGGTGCCGTGGGAGCGCTGAGGCTGCTGCGGAGAGCGGGTGCGAGTGCTGGTTCGGCCATCATCATCGTGGCGTATGTGTGTGCGTGTGTCGAGGCCAAGAGACTCTTGTGTGTATGTATGTGCGCTATGTCTCTCTCGCTTGACGTCTCTGGAGGACAATGCGGTTCTGCGAATGGCGAGATCGCGAGGTCGAGAGAGCGATCGATCGCTGATGCGGCTGTGTTCTGCTGCTGTTGCTAGTAGTGATGGCCATGCTGATGGATGCGTGAGTCACATTGCGGAATTTCAGTGCAGTCGCGCGACGTCTCACACGACATACTGAAACCAAGTGAGATTATACCGTGATTTTCTGAGACTGGCGCTTGAAAGCCCATTTTTTTGCCGAATTGTGTGTGTGAGAGAGGACGAAGAGTGGATGTGCAAGAAGTCAAATGTGATTGTTTCCATACAAATCTATGTGAATTCATCTGGAAAGCGATTTGACGCATGGAAGCTGATATTTGAGAAAGTAGAGTCGAAAAATCGAACTTGCAGCGCACTTCAACCGGACAGCTTGTTGTGACTTGATGGCCGTGACTGCCATCACACAGGACACATTCGCGTCGGTTCATGAACAGTGAGAGTCTCGAGCGCTGTGAGCGAGTGAAAGCTCCTGCTGGCGCGCGAAGCCAGGATCGCGGCAGCCGCCATCAGGCCACTGGAGACACACGACACATGCACTTGCGTAAACACCGCTTGTGCGAATGCGCGCCACACGCAGGGCAAGAGAGAGCGAGCGAGAGATTCCGACAACGACGACGACGACGCTGCGATGTTCATAACGGATGGCAGCGAGAAGCAAGTCTGTGTTTTCTAGTTCGATATCACGCGCTGCTACGAGATCTCAGCAGTCTTAGTACTGCTATGTCCTAGTGCTGCTACGTCCTACGAGCGTTTGACCACCACCCAGACACACAGACACACACACAAACACACTGGGAGGAAAGAAAACGGTGGCGACATGGCTTGATCTCATTTGGAGAGATGCTCGACGAACGGCTCGTGCTGATGCACTTTGTCGACTCGCGGCAACGAGCAACGAGCGCAAACGATCGCCACGACTTCCTCATCCTCAATCTCGACCTCGATCTCGACACCAGTATGCAAGTACTCTATCCGCTAGATCTATACAACCACTGGACAGTACTGTTTTCGAACAATGCATACAGCCACTTGGTAGTACAGTGCTCGAAAAATATATACGGCTTCAATTGCGCATCGAAGCGCTCGTCTGTGGACGGCTGGCATCACGAAGAGGAACGAGCACAAACCGAGGCGAAGCACATTGGTGTGTGTGACTGTGCGCGCTCGTTGCTCGCTCGCTCTCTTGGTCGCAATGGCACTCGCAAAGATCCTCTATCGCGATCTGCTGCATGCAGCCAAGCAGTTTGACAGAAGCGTCGCACTGCGCGCGCTGCTGTCAACGAACCTGCTGCAGCGACCGGTGATCCACGAGACGAACACGCGCTTGCCGCACGTCGAGCGGTTCAACCGCACGGTGCTCGAGTACCTCGACCATCGCTCATTCTACGTGCCGTCAACAGAGCGAACGTCGCTCACGCAGCTCATTCACGAGCAGTTCCGCGCTCCACAGGACGATAGCGACGTGCGTGTGCGTGTCGACACAGCATTCGTGGCGCTCAAAGCGCTGAACGACAAGCTCGCAGAGGCGAAAGACCTCGGTGTGATCGGCCCCAAGCCGCAAAAGAAGCTGCGCTACGGCAGCAGGAGCAGCGCAAATGCCGCCGTAAGCACACGCCCAGCAGATGCGCCGGCCGCGATCCCAGACGTCCAGCACACCGAGTACGTTTGCCTTCATTAGCACTGAGCCACTGCGCCACCTCGCGTCCTAACCAGTCGTCTCACTATGTATGCGTCTGTATGGACGAGCAGAGCGCTCGCATCCGGCGTGTTTCTGCTCTCGCATCCGCTGCTAAGCGGCTTGTTCAGTCGGTCGGTGATCGTACTCACGGAGCACTCGCACAGCGGTGCGCGGGGCTTCATTGTGAACCAACCGACCTCGAGTTCGCTCATGAAGTCGTTCAAGGTGCATCCGTCGATCATGCGCGCATTTGGGTCGAGTAAAGTCCGCACCGGCGGTCCCGTACGCACCGAGCACGCCGAAGTGCTGCATACAAATCCCGAGTTTGGCGGCGAGCGCATTCGCACGAGCAACTTTCATACGACCGACGCCGATAGCTCCGATGCGCATCTGTTCATTGGCGTCGACTTGGAGACTGCAGCGCGTGCAGTCGAAGCGAACAGCGCACAGCAGTCGGAGCTCATGTTCCTCAACGGCGTCTCGACGTGGACTGCCGGGCAGCTCGAGAACGAACTCAAGCGCGGGACGTGGGTCGCTGTGAAAGCGCCGCTGGCGCTCGCAGTGAACCCAACGAAAGACCTCTGGCGCGACCTCATGCAAGCACTCGGTGGCGAGTACAGCGAGTTTAGCGCCATGCCTGCAATGCCCGATGACGACGACTATGCTGAGGACGACGACGAGAGTGACGCGTGAGGATGGACGGATGACGTCAAGTAAATAGAGACCACGCGTCATATGAGAGTATGAGAGCTCTTTGGTGAAGTCGCTCTCTCTACCATGGAGTGTGAGTGTATGGGAAGCACTCGTGGCCACTGATCGATCAGGTGTACGCTCGCTCGAGATCATCCGAGCACGATCTGTTCTATTGGCGCTTATAATATATGGGACCACTACAGTCCGTCTGGCCGGCCGTCCGTCGTGATGTGACGATGTCGAAGAAGAGCGCTCCTCGTCCTTAAACGGCTGGCTCTGGCTGGCTGGTGTAGTTGGCTATGTTTCTCGGTTGGTTCGGCGAATAAGTAAGTTGGTTGGTTGAGTGAGTGGCTGGGCGACAAAGTTACTTGTTGACGATGGCGCTGCTTTACTTGTCGACCATCGCGTGGAGCTTTGTCCGGATCGAGTTGTTGCCGATCCCGCCGAGACCGAACGCTGGGCCGATGCGCGCAATGCGCGCGTAGGACGAGCGCAAGTACTCGCGCTGGATGAACTGGATCCGCGCCGCGCGGTCGGCCACTGGGTGGTTGTACAAGTCCAAGCCGAGCA
>JAASFL010000367.1:0-21103 GCA_023333735.1 Globisporangium takayamanum
ACCAACGCCAGCGACGAGTGCAAGCGCTGGGAGGCAGAATGCATGTATAAGTACATACCTGACTGACGAGCGAGGCAGCCCTCGCCCGGACGGATATTGTAGGTCGCTAAGCGTACCTTGATACACCTCACTTTCACACACTTCTCTCTCTCTTTCAGGAGACACGAGCAGCAGCTGTAGAACAACCGACAGCGACGTACGCAGTCGTGAACGCCGTCATCTGCTCAAACTGACACGCCGACTCAATCTGCACCGATCGCACCTGCAGACACACACACAGATGCATGTGTCTCAGTCTTTTGTCAGTCTGTCAATCGCCACAGCTGCATCAGAGGACAAGGACGCACTGCTTGGTCTGCAACGACGTCTGCGTCGTGTCGGAGCTTGTGCTCCACTTCACTGAGCGCTTCGAGCATCTTGGTGCGCTGCTCAAACACACGACCATCACAGCCGTGAGAGAGAGTGAGGAGCAGACCATAGTATAGTAGACAGTCGCGGCGCACCAAGTCGTCAGCGCGTGTGAGCGAGTCGTCTGTGAGCCTCGCGAAGGTCTCTTCGGCCATTTGGACGCGATGCGCCAAGCGCTCGCACTGCGCATCGCGCGCTGGATCGCAACGACTGTGGCGCTGAGCATGTGCTGCGTGTCGAGGCACTTGCGCAGCACGTGCTTGAGCTCGTCGGTCTTGCGCACGTGCTGCTCCGTGCTGCGCTCAACTGTATTGCGCAACGCACGTACAGTGTCATCACAGGACGTCTCGAGTCGCACAACGTCCGAACGCCAGTGCGTCTCGAGCTCGTTCGGCAAGCGCTCGAGTGCATCGCTCTGGCCAGGAGCGCATAGACGCGCTTGGAGGTAAGGCGAGTGGAAGCACGAAGGAAGACTTGATATGGCAACACACACAGACGTACCACGCGCTTGAGCTTGCTGTCCATAGTGAAGCACTTCTCCGGCACGGACGTGCGCACAATGTCGAGCTCCTAGGATTGATCGATCAACCAGCCAGCCAGCAATCGTGAGGGCTACAGACATCCACAGAGTATAGTACCAGCACCGACACAAGCACGCACTTTGTCAAACCGGTCGGTCACGAGGTCTTTCAAGAACGCTAAGTGCTTGTCTGTGTCGACGCTCGAGCTCTGCATGCCTTCGAGCCGCGTCTCGAGCGTAAACACGAGCGTCCGGACGTCTTCGAGCTCCTGCTCTGTCGTCGATCGGACGCTCTGGAGCTCGCTCTGTGTCTGCTCGGCGAGGCGCTGGAGAAAGTCTTCGCAACCTCGGAGCTGCTCGTGTGCTGCGTCGACGCGTGTCTGCTGCGTGTGGATCTCGTGGCTATACTTGTCCATCCACGTGGACCACTTGGCGTCAAGGCTCGCGACGTCAGTGCGCGCTTGCTCCGTGCTCTGCTCAATGTACTCTTGGTTGAGCCGAAAGACTTTTGAGAGCGACCCGAGCTTCTGGTCCTGCACGCTCTGCGCACTCTCGAGCTCGCTCAAGCGCTTGTCAAAGCTCTGGGTTGTGAGGCACGCCGCCGAGACGCGCTCGAGCTGCACTTCGAGGAACGAGATGTACGCGTTGCGGTCGGTCAAGAGCTTCTTTGCGTTCTTCTCGTGTCCGTGCTTGAGCAGCGCATTGCTGCGCATGTACTCTTCGTAGTACGACCCCGAGCCGCTCGCCATGCTCGTGCGTGTGAGTGTGTTGGTGATGGTGCTATGCAGCACCAAGCGCTCGTTGCTGTCGTTGTGTCTCTTCGCGATCAGTGTTGGTTGACAACAATATTATTGGGACTGTATTGTATTGGTGCTGTATCGTTACGTGAGATCAGTGGTCTCGAGTCTTGGAGAACGATCGAGAGCTTCTTGCAAGTGCAAGTGATGCGACTTTCACCAGGAACGCTTCCACCAGAGCAGATCGTCGTAAGCGTGCGTCCGTTGCTCGATCATGATCATGTACGTCGTGCATGGAGCAGCACGAGCACGAGAACTGGATTGAGCAGCTGTGTCGGACACTCCATGCAGTACAAGTGCCACGATCAAGCAAACAAGCATGCATGCCTGACGTCACAAGTCACGAGATAAGCACTCGCGTAGCTGGGATTGCGCGAATCTGAGCATCGAGTCAGTCCGATAGCAGGTTGCCCGCGATCTCGATACATTAGCAGTCAAGATGGACTGCGAGCAAGGACGCCAGCTACGAGCTACGACGTCAGTATATTCTGGGTACCCATGTGGTCCTACGCATGTGCGCTCGTGCAGCGAACGCTCAGCGTGACATGGCGTGCACTCGGACGTCGCTCGTACTCGTGTGTAGTATTGTTCGTTCACACTTCGCGCTAGCTTCGACATTTCGCTCGGATCTAAATCGGTCGTGAGCGGACGCTTGTACTGGCGCAATGTATGCTGCAAGCGGATGCAGTCTTGTCTCGTGTGTGTTTATTTGCGGATCGAAACAACACTGTGCCACTATCCAGTGAGATCTCGATAGAATCAAGTGGACTACACCAGGTCTCTTTGCAGCGCCAGATAGTGACAAAACACAGGGCCGTCGTTTTGGTTTCTCCCCAAAAAAGAGAAGATCCTGAGCGGCTGCTCACAACAACAACAACAACAACAGCCCGACATCGACATCGCTGCTCTCGTTCGACGCGAGAACAACAACAAGCAGCAGCAGCTCGCTGCCGACGACGACGTGCGGGCCACACCTCCACTTTCTTCTCGACTGCGCGAGTGTAGGTGTCGCACAGCTCTCTGCCAAACGTGCGTGACTGGCGCATCAGGCAGGGTTGTCTTAGTCTTCTCGCTCGTTCACTTGCGCTCACTTGTGCTTCTCTTTCATTCGCACACTTGCTTCCGACAGCAAACACAGCAACAGGAGCAGCAAGAGCCTTTGATACGCAGTCGACCAAAAGATCGCACACCAGTCCAAGCACCAGCAGCTCATACAAACAGACAGACAAACAGGCAAACAAGCACACACAGACATGAGCGCACCATCAGGCAACAACAACAACAGCAGCAGCAGCAAGTTGCAATGGAGCGCAATGGATCTGCACAGCGCTTCAGGCAATAGCAGCAACGCGCGGTTCCCACAGCAACAGGCATACAGCAGCGGGTACAACACACGCAGCGCCGCTGCTGCTGCGAATGCTATGCGCGTCGACGACAGCGGACTGTCGGCGCGCAACATCTTGATTCGCCGAAAGCTCATGGAGCGCAAGCGCTTCGACTCGGCCGACCACGCGATGAAAGCAAACAGCGACGCAAACGCAGCGCCAGCGAGCGACAGTAGCACCAGCAGCAACAGCAACCGCCCGCTGTACTACACGAGCAGTCCGAGTCCTGCCGCTGCGTCATTCTCACCAGCGCACGTTGGCGCGAGCGTGCTCTACAGCGCACTCGGTAGCGATGGTGGCGACGATGACGACAATGTCGACATGGACGTTGAAGGTGATGCTGCGCCACCAACCACGAGTGACGCAGCCACTGCAGCAGCAGCAGCGCCAACGAACAGCAGCAACAGCAGCAGCTACCTTGCACAGTCGACTGCTGCTGCTGCGCGCAGTGCGAGTCGGTACGGGAACCTCAGTGGCCCTGCTGGCGGCGCTGCGTCTGCTCGGAGCATCTTGCTCCAGAAGAAGCTCCGCGAGAAGAAGCACTTTGACTCGGCCGACTATCAGCTTGCGCAGCTCCAGCCGCATGCATCTGCTGTCACTGCGAGTGCGGCTAGTGCGCCAGCGCCTGTCGCTGCTAGCACTTGCGAGAGCAGCAGTGCGACACCGATGGAGATCGACCTCACGCCTGTCACAGCTACAGCTGCTGCTGCGAGCATCAACTCGCCGTCAGCTGCGAGTCTCGCTGCGTCGCGCAGTCGCATGAATGCGCAGATGAGTCCGTCCGTGCGCGGTGGCAAGTACGGCAGTGCGCAGTCTGGTGCGAATGTCCTGCTCATGCGCAAGCTCTCGGAGAAAAAGCGCTTTGACTCGGCCGACTACCACATGGAAGCAGCGCCAGTCGTAGCGCGTGCAAGCGGCCCACAGCGCTTCTTTGTATCAGCAGCAGCAGCAACTTCTGCGTCGAGTCTGCCAGCACCGCCATCAGCAGGAGCAGTCGTGACGACTGCGCCGGCACCGACAACGACGGCACCCAGCAGCGCTAGCAGTGCGTCCAAGTACGGCAAGCTCTCGGCCGTGAATGTCCTGATTCGGAAGAAGCTCAAAGAGCGCAAGCGCTTTGACTCGGCCGACTATGCGATGGAGCGTCAAGGACGTCGGCAAGCAGCAGCGACACTAAACAACGCTCAAGGCGGTGCGACTGGCGCGTTCCAGAACGGCCATGTCGTGATGAACCGCAGTGGTCCAGTGGCAACAACTGCGGACGCTGCAGCAGCGCTGGAGGAGAACAAGTCGATTAGCCACCAGGTCAAGCACATCAAGTTGTCGGACGGCATCGGTGGCTGGGCCGCTGCAACACGTGTACCCGCTGGGTCGTCCGACAGTGGTGCAAGTGCAGCAACCGGTGCAGCTGCGTCAAAGGCAAATGCCATGTCGCAAGACAGCCGTCTCGTTGCACGCAACTTGATCATCCAGCGCAAGCTGAGCGAGCGCAAGCGCTTTGACTCGGCCGACTACTTCAAAGAAGCTGCGAGTCGCAGTCGACGCTAAGTTGCTGTTGGCATTGGACCAAGTCGAACGACTCGAGACAGCAGACAAACTGTGTGGGTGTGTATGCCAAGCACGTTGTTGCAGCAACTGCTGCGAGCGCCACCTGCGCAAGTTGCAACAACGTTGATAACAACTTGCCGAGAGAGCGAGCGAGTGCAAGCAACTTGCCGTGTATACGAGAGTGTATTTAGTTTTGAACATGTCGTGACGATGCAAGTGCGCAAGTGATCGTGTGGATGTGTGCTTGTATGTCTGGACAAGTCGTGACGGCTCCATGCGCAAGCACGCGAACAACGCAAGTGCAGACATGGTCTGTGTGTACGAAGATGGATATACAAGTGTGTGTGTGTGTTGACTGGAGCTAGTAGCCTGTGACGTAGCGGTAGCCTTTCCAGTCGAGCGGCGTCTCAAGTTGTTCTCTTTGAGCACGCCCATGAGGTGCTTGCACGGTCCGTCCTGCGGTCGAATCTGCTGTGCGTGGGCGAGGTAGTGGCGCGCTTTCGGCCAGTCGCCTGCGAGGTACGCTTCGACCGCGCTCGCCGCGGACTCGAGGAACGCCGGCTCGAGCCCTTCACGGATCTCCATGTACTCGGGGTCGTTCTCAAAGTCCACTGGCTGCTGCATGCCTGTCACTGGGTCGATCTTCGGTGTCCCAAAGCCTTTCTTCATGACTGTCACGTCAAACGTGTAGACGGTCACTGGATTGTCCACGCCGCGGATGCTCATGCGGTCCATCTTGCGCAAGAACTTGCGCGCACCAGGCGAGAGCAAGCTCGCGAGCCAGTGCGAGATGTTGATGGGCGTCGCAAAGATCTTGGAGCCGGCTTCAAGACGATCGGCCATCTCGACGTGCGGCGAGATGTACGTCGCGTCGATCTTGAACCGCGAGCCAATCGCACCTTCGACCGCCCAGCCGACGTGCATGCCAAAGCCCATTTTGATGCGGAACGTCGGTCCAAAGCGCCGCACGACAGCATCGTTCTTGAGGTACTCGGTCAGTGGCCCGTCCGTGTTGGCATTGTCCAAGTCGATCATGCACTTGATAAACGCAGTGAGCGCACTGTCAGCCATCTCTGTCGGCGTGATGCGGCGCTGCTTCGTCCCAACGCCAGCGTTCGGTGGACACGTCACGCCGAGGTTCACTTGCACGCGGTCCTCTTCGGTTGGACAGTCTGTGAACCGCGAAAAGCACGGCATTTCGCCGTCGCAGATCTTCCACGACAGCAGGAACGCGTCGCCGACGTTCTTGTTCGCCATGCCGTAGTAGTGATGCGTCCCCGAGTGCATGATATGCCCGAGCTTGTTCACGTACACCATGACTTCTTCTTGAAGACACTCGGTCGTGTCCGTGAACTGCCGGATGTCACAGGAGCCGTAGATCGCAGTGATCTTCTTGCCTGGGAGCATCGGGTCGAGCTCACCGGAGCCCATGTTCTTGCCAATGATGTCTGCGCCAGCCGCGCCAAAGCCGACTTGCATGAGCGTGCCGATCTTCGAGAGCGTGATCTCGAGCAGCGCAGTCTCAAAGCCCTGCTCCTTTGCGTTCTTGCGCAACTGGGTCTGGTCGCCCGATGACTGGACGCTCGCAAGCGGGTTCTCTGCGAGCTTCTGCACAATGTTCATCATGCGCTCGATCGGGTCGAGCACGAGCGTCTGCGACGTGCGCACAAACGACGTCGACGCCGTGACGAGCACGACAATGATGAAGACTGTCTTGAGGATATTGTACGCTGCGCTCGAGCTCATGACCGCCGAGATGTCAAAGATCGCAATGCTAATGCACGCGCTCGTCGCATCTGGTGTGTCGGCAGCGATGAACGCCGCGTTGTAGCAGCCGTAGGACTTGACAATGTTTACTTCCGAGCTCCGGAACTTCGCAATGACAGCTGGGTAGTCGGGTAGGATGTCCGCGGCGGTCCAGCCGTTCGACGGGTTCTCGGTGAGGTTGTAGTCGCCCCATGGCGTGTCCGTGGCTTGGAAGCGCACGTTCGTGAGCGCCGTGGCGAGGTCAGTGCTCGAGACGTTCGTGAGCTGGAGAAAGATGAGGTTCCCAGCGTCGCGCACGTAGCCAAAGAAGAGGTGGTCGTACTCGACGGAGCTCAGTGGTGCGACGCCAGCAGACACGAGCATGTGGATCGCACGCAGTCCGTAGTCCTGGTACCAGTACTCCTGCTGGCTGTAGCCGCCGTCAAAGATCGGCAGGAGCATGATGAGAAAGAGCACGAGGATCACGACACGCTGGATCGTGACTTCGCCCATTTTGCTCCCGACCTTGCTCTCTTTGAGCTGCGCGCTCTGGCTATCGTCGTCCTTGTGCTTGAGTTTGAGGATCTTGACGACACGAAAGAGCCGCACCGCACGCACGACACGCACGATCCGTCCTGCTTTGCTACCTGCGCGCGTCGCTTTGCTCGCTTTCACAGCCGACGTGCTCGAGCCATTGCCGATGATCTCGTCCCAGATCCAGCCAATGTCTGGGAGGACCGAGAACGTCGCGATGAGGTCGAGCACAAAGTAGAAGCTGAAGAGGTACCCCGGCTTGCAGTAGCACGACGCGAGGAACTCGATGCTAAAGAGCACGAGGCAGACCGTCGCGAGCGCGTAGAACGAGTTGTCGGCCGAGACGGTGAAGAGACTCGCGCGGATGTCGTCGCCAAAGAGCGCGTAGATCGTCACGATGAGCATGAGGATACTCACCCAGCGCGAGTCGAGCAGCAGCAGCATCTTGCGGCGCAGCGGTGTCATCTTCTCGAGCTGCTCTGCAGCGCTCAGTGGCGCGTTCGGCTTCTTGTTGCCGCCACTGGGTTTCTTCGTCGTGAAACTGCGGCCAGTGCCCATCTTGACCGGGAGCTTTGGTGTCAAGGAAGATGCATTCGGGTTCTTGAGTGTCACCTCAGGCGACACGCGATGGTTGTTGCCAATCGTCGCGACAAGCGCACTCGTGCGTGAGGGACTCCAGCAGTAAGCAAGGTCGAGTCGAGCGTGAGGGTCTTGATCACTTGTGCAGATGTGCAGCTCGCATGTGCTGGAGCGGTTGAGCTCGCTCGCGCCGTTTCGCGTCCCTTCGAAGCATCGATATTAGAATTATGAATACTGTTAATACTACAAGATGTCGATATCGTATTTAAAAGAAAATGCATCTAGTATTGTAATATCGGAATCTGTCTTCTGGCATATGCAAAAACAAAGGATTCAATAGATACTATACACTATCAAGTGTACGATTTGAACCGAGGCACGAACGCCAAGCGTTTTTCGTGGCTGTTGGTTCAGCTGGAGCATGAGCATTCGGAATCAAGGTCGAGGTCGTTGTTGTCGTCGCTAGAAGGCTACTACGATGATTAGCAGCGAGTCGAGTGACGAGGAGCTCGAGACGCTGCACCAGACGCAAGTCGCACAGCGCAGCCGTCCAGAAGGCCGCAAGAAGGTCACGAAAAAGGACGCAGAGGCACCAGATGCAAACGCCACGAAGAAGCGAGCTGCAGCAGCAGCAGAGCCGAGTGCGTCGGATGCGAATGGCGACGCTCCATCAGCAGACGCGAACGCGCAGGCGCTGCTGTTTGCCAAGTACGAGGTGACAGAGGATATGACGCGCGAACAAAAGAAAGAGATCCGCAAGAAGCGCAAGCTTGAGCAGCGCGCACTCGCAGCGCGCGATGCGCAGACCCGTGCTCAGCAGCACGAGAGCGCTGAGCGCCGTGCAAAAGGTCGCGCGTGGACATTAAGCATGGCGATCCCCGGCTCGATCATCGACAATGCGCAGACAAAGGAGCTCAAGACGTACCTCGCAGGGCAGGTCGCTCGCGCTGCAGTGATCTTCCAGGTCGACGAGATCATTGTGTTTGACGACCAGCTCGGCGCTGCGAAGAACGAAGGACCGACGAAGCGCGCGAGCGACTGCCACGTCTTTCTCAACCGCATCCTGCAGTACCTCGAGACACCGCAGTACCTCCGTCGCGCGCTCTTTCCGATGCACTCGGACTTAAGCTGCGCTGGTTTGCTCAACCCGCTCGACTGTCCGCACCACTTACGCAGCAACGAGTGGAGCGTGTACCGCGAAGGTGTCGTGACAGACCGACCGCTGAAAGACAAAGAGGGCTCGCACATCCACGTCGGCTTGCAGCGCGAAGTCGTCGTTGACAAGCGCATTCAGCCAGGCATTCGCGTGACTGTGAAGATCGACGAAGCGACCAAGGACCACAAAAAGAAGAGTGCGTCTCGAAAGACTTGGCGGACTGACTGAGCTGTAGCTGTGGCTGAAAGCGTGACTTGGGACTGACTAGTCTGTCTCGCTTGTGTGTATGTATCTGCAGTGATGGGCAAGCTCGTGTCGTCTGCTGAGCCGCGCGAACAGCTCGGTGTCTACTGGGGCTACACGTCGCGCTTTGCCTCGTCGCTGAGCAACGTGTGGCAAGACGCGCCGTTCAAAGGCGGCTACGACCTCAAGCTCGGGACGTCTGAGCGCGGCCACGTGAGCGTCGACGACGCTGCGTTTGCGCTTCCAACGTTCCGCCACGCGCTCGTGGTCTTTGGCGGCGTCGCCGGCATTGAAGAGTGCGTGAACGCAGACGAGACGATCCCCGTGAGCGGCGACGACGCGCACTCGCTCTTTGACATGTGGGTCAACACGTGTCCGTCGCAGGGCTCGCGCACGATCCGGTCGGAAGAAGCGGTGCTCATTTCGCTCGCAGCGCTGCGACCGCACTTGGCCACGAGCGGCAAGAGCGCATAGGTCATGCGTGCGCGACTGTAGAGGAAGGACAGCAGACACAGCTTCTTCTTTCTTCTTCTGTATTCGTTGGAAGGACACTCTACAAACAGATAGATGATGGACGCTCGAGTGGACGCTTCTTATATGGACGGCTTCTTGGTCGATGGACACTTTTTGTAGCAGTGAAACTGGTGTGAGAGAGACACTGTGCGTCAGTCGCATGTAGAGGCGGACAAGAGCCATTGCAAGGGACGCGTCGTACCTTGCGCGTGCAGAGCATCGTGCGGTTCTTGCCGCAGCAGCACTGCTCCTTGCAGACTGGACAGCCGTCGGTGAAGATGCGCTCGCCGTGCTCCTCGAGCATCTTCTCGGCGCACTTTTGGCAAAAGATGTGCGGACACTGCGGGCACCGGACGTTCTTCTTCCGGAGGTTGCCGCAGCGATGGCACGACGCGCGATGGCGCACGAGCACGTCGGGCGCTGGACCAAACAGACTGCTGCTGCTGCTGTTGGTTGTCGGGTCAAAGTGTGTCTGGTGCTGGTGCTGACTGCTGAGACCAGACGTCGGTGCCACGAGCGTGGGACTGAGGAGCTGCTGCCGCATTGCGTCCATGTACGTGTCTGTCGGTGGCGCGAGCGCATGTGGCGCAACAGCGAACGCACTTGCGCCACTGAGTGAGAACGTGAACTGCGGCGCGACGTGATTCGCAAACGTGCTGTCCATGTCTGGGTGGTAGTACCCTGGGTGCGGACTTGGCGGCACCGGCGAGCCGTAGCTCCAGAGCGCGTGCATGTCTTGGAAACCCGAGACTGACTGGACACTGCTGCTACTGCCACAACTGTTGCTGTTGTTGCTGGTGTCTGGCAGTGGCGACCATGTCATGGCTGGATCCGTCGACACGTCGCTGCTGCGCGCGTACAAGTACTCGGCTTCGCTCACGCTCAAGTGGTGCCGCATCGGTGCACTGCCGCTCATCATCGGCAGTGTCGGCGATGGATACCGCTGCTGGTGCTGCAGTGGCATATCAAACGACGACGTTCGGATCGGCGAGACACCGAGTTCGTTGCTCAGTGCTTGCTCGAGGCGATCGAGGATCCCACACGCCTCAGCGAGCGATGATGGGAGCCACGCAGTGCTTGTGCTCGACTTGACTGCTTTTGGTGTCGCGCTCCAGCGCCGCAAGTACGGCAGTGCACGCACGAGCGCGTGCTTCTCTGGTTCACTGACTGCGACGCTCGGGTCTGGGATCAAGTACTGCCGCACGTAGAAGCAGACTGCAGCCCAGACTTGCGGCGCAGCGTCGACGAGCGTCCAGCCAGCACCGAGACTCGTCTGTGCGAGACAGTGCGCCATGTACTCGTTCGCCTCCATCTCCAGGACGCGGAGCTGGTGGTAGAGACTCACAGTCATGCTAAAGTAGCCCGAGTAGAACGAGCAGTCGGTGTCGGCGTAGGTCGCGTAGATCCAGCCAGCGGGGACGAAGAGCGTCGACGCAGCGCTCACGACGCACCGAATGCACGTACTGACGCGCTCAGCGAGGAACACGCGGGCTGCGGCAGGCTCGGACGCGCGCTGCCAGTGCTCAAAGCTTCGGAGGTGCTCGTGTGTTGGCGGGATGAGGAAGACCCAGGCAGCGCCGTCTGTGACTGAGAGCCACGTGGACTTGCCACCGCGACTGATCGCAAAGTCCTGGAAGCTCCCAGCGCCAAAGTAGGTCCCAAACGTGTCGGGATTTGCTGGTGCTGCAGCAGACGAGGACGATGACGACTGCGGCGACGATGCTGAGGACTGCTGCGGCGACGACGCGACAGCAGTGTGCGGAAGCGTATAGTGCCAGTCAACCTCCGAGACAGCAGCCGGTGGTGCAACGCGCGAGTACAAGTGCGTGTCCTGGACGCGGAACGTTGCGTTCACAGGTGTGGTCTTGGCGTCTGCGAGGCGCGCGTTCCAGCCAGTGGTCGAGAGGTTGAAGCTCTCTTGCGACGCAACGTCAAGTGCCCGCATTGCGCAGTTGCGCGCGAGCAATCCAGTGATCTCATTTGCAGTGATCGCCGGCAGTGGTTCGCGCAAATGGGCGACGCTGGCGCTGTTGCCGTCGATCAGAATCGGGTCTTCACACGTCGGCGGATGGACCTTGAAGTACACTGGCGTGAAGTCCTAGACTCACAGTGACAGAGGGTGTCAGAATTTGGTTCGAACAGCAAACAAGCAGGCAAGACAAGCAAGCAACAAGACAAAGCAAGACAAGAACTTGTACCTGTGGTTGCAGGACGCGGACTCCGGACTTTGCGTACAAGCCAGTCTTGAGCACGTGGCGGAACGCGTCGGTGCTTTTCTTGTAGAGCGTCGTGGTGGCGCCATTGCTGCTGATACTGCTGATGTAGTGCGAGTGACTGGTCGGGCTATTGCTGCTTGTGCTCGTGGCAAAGCCGACTTCGGCTTTCACGTCAGTCGGATACCTGTAGTCTGCAAGGAACGCAGATGCACCGCTGTGCTTGCCGCTGCAGCCGTCACAGGCGTACTTGACGATCTGCGACGCGTCGCGCTCCGAGATGTGGACGCACACGCGGTGGAACCACTGCGCGCAGTAGTGGCACTCGATCAGGAACTGCGGGTGGCTGTGCAGCACTGAGTAGCCGCACACTGCGCACATGTACCCATCCGCTGCTGCGCTTGCAGCTGTGGTGGACCCCTCTGCGTGTCCGTAGCTGTTGTGTGTGTTGCTGCTGCTGGCCGTCATGCTGGACGTAGTTGCTCCTGCTCGAGATGTGGTGGCGGCGGCAGCGGACGGCGTGAGCATCACAAGCGGCATGTATTGACCAATGTGAGTGGGTGTGGCGGTGTTGCTGCTGAGCTCGATCAGTTGCGCTGTTGTTGTTGTTGTTGCTGCTGTGTGCGAGTGGTGCAGATGGTCGGGATCCGCAATGCGACTCGAGGGGGAAATTTGGTTGTGGTCGGTCGTTGTGCGTGTGTGCGTGCGTTGTGTGGGTTTGCTGCTCCTGCTGTTTGTTTCGAGTGGAATGAAGGTGTCGGCGCGAGCGAGCGAGCGCGCGATGCGGGGATGTGCAAGCCCAGAGTGCTGGCTGGGTTGTGTCATCCCTACGGTACTACAATCCAACGGAGCAGTCGCGCGTGCAAGTGCAGGCGCGCGCGCGTTGCCACGAACCGACCGGTGCTTCTCGCGCTCGGAGACTCACTCGAGCTCACGAGCACACGAGTAAACAAGCACCTGGCGGCGCGTGCGCTTGCTCCTGTGTGCCAGCTTGCGCCGCACTCGCACACACGCAACAGAGACCGTGTTGCCGGCTCGGGACGTCACTCGTCAAGCCGCCATGTGGCACGCCATGCATCCTGCTCGCACAGTGAATACTCGAGTGTCCGTGAACACCTCGCGCATTGAGTGTCGAGTGTTGAGTGTTGTTGCTGCTGGTGTTGCCGCACACAGGCAGACAGACAGACAGACAGACAGACAGACAGACAGACAGACCGTCAGCATCGCGTCGCTTGTGCGCGGCTTTCGCAGCGCTGTCTCGACGCCTGGGCACTCACGCTGCCGCAGTCCTTGGGTTCACGAATATCGACGTACGACGTACGTACAACCAACCAACTCCACTTGCAAGTCGCGCCAAAGCAGCAGCGACTCGTTTCGCCCCACAAACACGCCGCGCGCGAGAGAAGGGACTCAGTTGCTGTCGCGAGCCCCTTCTCTGCCGAGCACCTTCGAATCCTTGGAGCTCTCGCGCGCGCTCCACCGTAACAGCTCGAGTGAGTCTGCGCTGATCTCGCATGGCGCTCAGCATGTGCGTGTGCGCAGCTTGCACCGGCGCATGGATCACTCACTCACTCACGTGTTTGCTCGGATCGCTTGCTGCTTGTTTATTTGGTCGTGTGTGCTTGCCAGCCGGCTCCCGCGCGCACACTGCGAGTATGTGTGCGCACTGGGTAACGCAATAAGCACTGCTGGTGCTGGTGCTGGTGCAGTTGCGAGCGAGAGGAGGAGAGCGGCGCTCACGAAAAAGAACGCGACCAAGGCACATGAGTGTGCGTCGCTAGACTGGTAGATTCTGGATGCCGCATCCAGGACCCTCTGCTCGACTCGATTCGTACATGTAACATGTAACATGTACACACACGCACATTGGACTGGACGTTCAACAGCAAGACTTCTTGACGCGGCCGTGTTTGACACACGCCAGTCAGTCAGTCAGTCAGTCAGTCAGGTCACGTCGAATCGAGTCAGCGATGCCGCTTCAGCAGTCTTCTCGATCAATCTCGCACTTCTTTTGGTGCGGCGGCACTCGCGACCAAAGTCCAAACCGTAGCAACCGAAGCGATCTTCCGCCCTGTGACGTCTTCGCGACTGCTGCGGCCACCTTTCCTCTCTCTTCGTCCTTCACTTGAATGGATGAATGAAGGCTTGTCCTCGTCACAACCTGCCCGCCATTTCACCGAGCTCTCCGGTTCAACGAGGCTTGACGAGTCTCCAGGCAAGCAGACATCCAAGTCGACACCGCAACAAGTCGGCATAGTTTGCAGACCTTGCAAGTGTCTGGACACTGTGGGCAAGGCACACTCTCTCAGCGAGATCACAGAAAGCAACCTCGCACATCGATCCGAGCCACAGCAAGCGAGTCGAGCAGATGAAAAGCCAGCTTGCGAGCCTGTCTCTCGTAAACGAGCAGCGTGTGACTCCGAGCGTCGTGGTGCTGAGTGTGCGCCGATGCGCGGATGCCACGTGCAACACGCCGCGCAGACGCGACCAGCGCAGTCCGACCTGAAAGGGATACGAGCCCAGATCGAGTCGGTTCGCGCATCAAGCTTTGCCGTGACCGCATCCCCTCGACGGCGCCGCCAATATGCCACCGGGTGAGTGCGCACACTTGCTGCCACGAGACAAAGCAACGATCAATGCGCTTGCCGACCAAGCAAGCAAGCAAATGCAATGATAGAGAGCGCGCAGGCTTGCTTGCCCAGCAGCAACATGCATTCTCTTCGTCATCATCTCGCATCGAGCAGCGCTGTTTACGCTTGAGATGCGGCAGCAATCGAGAGACACATGTGCGTGGCTTGTCCGCGCACCAAAAGCCATCACGCGGCGACGCAACCAGCTCCTGCATCGCTGCGCAATCTGCATCTGCTCATGGACTCGATTGCTGCCTCGACAACTCGCACGAGCGCTTTGGACAGCTCGATATGGCAGCAAGTTGAGCTCTTCACAACTTCACAAAGGTTGCTTCGCGGCGGATTAGTCGCTTTCGACATCGCTCTCTCTTCTTCGTGCGCTCTCCAGAAGACATCGTCGTCGTCGTTGCGGACAGCGACGACGACGACCAGCCAAACAGAACGAAAGTGGGTCCTTTTGCTCCTGCCGCCCATCTGGATTTCCGTCTGATATATGCTCACTCCACGCACTGAAACACGAGTCCGCATCGCGTGACAAGCACCCGCTCAACGCTCGCTCCTTGCTCGTTTGCGCTCGTTTGCGCTCGCTTGCAGAGATGCACGATTGCCACTGGAGACCCCAAGGGTGTCGCTGCTTGTTGTCCACAGCAATGGTAGCGGCAACAGGTACGACTGATTCGGCTGTGTGCGTGCGACTTGCTATCCCAAAATCCACCGAGGACAGCAACGCACCACCCAGCGCTCGCGCTCGCGGAGCCAAGAGCTGCTCCGCGCATCCAGTACGTTCGTCTGTGGCTCGCACGCGCCGTGTATACTGCAAGCGCTGAAGATGTCATCCAGTGCACCCATTTGGGTTGACATTCACACCATCAACGGCAAGCGACAGTCGAGTCAAGACGCAATCAAGTGGGCTTAGAAGGAGGCGTTCACAGCGCTTTGAGGATCGCGAGGCGCTGCTATCAACGCACTCCACGACTCGCTCGCTCTCTTTGTGCGTGCACAGCTCGGTTGTCTCGCGCAGGTACGTCTGTCCAAAGTGCTGGTGCGATCCTTGCCCAGAAGAAGCTGGTCCAACACTTGTCACCAATGTGACTCTGTCTGCTCTCAAGCAGGTATGCGCGTGCTCGTTGTGGTGGTCGCGCTACGTGGCACTCGACGTGAAGCAAAGTCGATAGCGGGAGGAAAGTGGATCTTCGGCAACGAAGAGAGACCGACCGAATCGTGAAGAACGTGCGTCTTGCTCGAAGCGCGGCTGACTCATATTCCGGTGGAACTCACTTTCGCTTGCGTCGGCCTTGACCTAGCTAAGCTTGCTGGAAGCCCAAAGTCCACAGTCCAACGCGCTGGAAGTCACACCTCGGCTCGTCAAGGAACCACAAAGTGTGTGATGCGAGTGCAGGCAGCTCAAGCGAACGATGCGAGTTCGCGAGTTGCGTCACGCTTGACAAGCTCTTGGAGCCACCTTGCGGCTCTGTCGTGACGTCACCATCACCGAGCGTCAATCTCAATGCTTCAGGTTGGCTAAACTGACCGACAAGCAATGTCTGGTGCGACAGCAGCAGCGGCAGCATACAAGAGCTCATGAGCCACAGTGTCCGCCTCTGAGTTGCAGGATTCGCATGTCGAACTTGGTCGAGCTTTGCGATTCACCCATGTGTTTGAGTGAAGCAAACGTAACGAGCAAGGAGAGCTTGCAAGAACTTTCGCACACACGCAGCGCTGTCGAGCGCTCAAGCTGGAGAGCAATGGAGCAGCTCATAGCGAGCTTCAAGAGCGAAGTGCAGAGTCGACAATGAGGAGGATTGTCGAAGGATTTTTCAAAACTGTATTTTAGTGAGTTGTATACTTTGCGTACTTAAACGAGTGATTTGTAGAGTGTTGTTTACTTTGGGAACTTAACCAAGAGTAAGGGATTTAAACGAGAAAAAGATGATTTAATCGAGGAATCGCGCGAACTGGCGCTGACAACGACGTCAATCAAAGCCACATCCGAGCTCATCCGACGACCTCAATCGCTTGACGCTCGCTCGCAATGGGGCAAGCCGCAACGAAAGCGCGCGAAGCGCATGCGCAAGCGAAGAGCAAGCCAAAGCAGAACCGCAGTGTGATGGCGCAGAAGATCAAGACTGCAGCTGCGACTGGCATGCTCGCGCTGCCGGACCACAAGCTCAAGAAAGTACCGCGCGAAGTGCTCGAGCTCACTGCATTGCGCACGCTCGACCTCTCGAGCAACCGCATCGAAGAGCTCCCGCGCGAGCTGAGCGCACTCACAGCGCTCAAGACGCTCAAAGTCGCCTCGAACGCGCTCACGACGCTGCCCGACTTGTCAGGACTCACTGCGCTCACGACAGTACGTCCAATGTTGTCTCTCTAGCTCCCGTGTATGACGAGAGCATGTACACGAGCGAGCGAGCCACTGACAGTAGTATCTGTGGATTCAATGCTTCTGCATCTACAGCTTGTGCTCGATGGGAACGCGATCGAGAGTCTTCCAGCCGCACTGCCGCCGAACTTGACCAAGCTCTCGCTCAAAGGCAATCGCCTCGGCGACGTCCCAGCGAGCGTCACGCGCCTCGCGTCGCTCCAAGAGCTCGACTTGAGCGACAACAGCATCACTGAAGTGCCTGCGCACGTGAGCGCACTCGCTGCTCTCGTTGACCTCACACTCGACCGGAACGCAGTGCGCCACTTGCCCGCTGCGCTCGCGCAGTGCTCGAAGCTCAAAGTGATCTCTGCACGGAGCAACCAGCTCACAGGTGGTGGTGCGTCACAAGCGATTGCACCCGAAGTCCTGAGTGCGTCGAGCGTCCACATCATGAACCTCGAAGGCAATCCACTGACCAAGTTCGACCTCGAAGCCATGGACGGCTTTGAGCGCTTCCTCGAGCGCCGCACGCAGGCAAAGAACAAGGAGATCCACGGCGGTCTGAGCGCCGACGTGAGTCTCTGTGGACTTGACTAAGAGACCAGTCCGAGTGCATTGACAATGAGCTTGCGTGCCCACCCGTCTGTCCTTGGTCTATTCAAGTCACTCGCTCTGTGTCTTTGCTACGACGCACTGTGCTTCGACTCGACGTCAGTGTCATTCGCACTGGCGTCTCGATACGATCACTCGCGCGCGTGATCAGCACTTGCTTGACCTGCACAGCTCGCACAGTCGCTGCTCGCGTCTGGCGCACACGTGGCTCGGGTAGCACGACGGGATCGTCGCTATCGTCGCCATCTGCAGGCTCGAGCTCGCGCAGGATCTCGCAGAAGCTGCTAGTGACCATGTCGTCGAGCGCAGGGTCGCGTCGATCGAGCGTTCTGTAGATGTTCCCGACGCTGCTGGTCGCCTGCGTGCGCATGTCGTGCGCAAACGCGCGCGAGCCGATGGCCCAGCGCGCAGCGAGCTGCTCGTGCTGCTGCTGGAACTCGCGCTTGCCGAGCTTTGCGTACACGAGCGCGAGGTTTCGATGCGCGCGGAGCTGGCCAATGCGAGACGGCGCATTGGCCAGAGTCGAGAGCCGCAAGTCGCGCTCGTGGCACGACAGCGCGTGGCCGAACTGGAGCTGCGCTGCTGCGATGTTGCCCAAGTTGGCGAACACGCGCGCTTCGAGCTCAGTGTCGCGCTCTGTGAGTGCAATCGCAAGTGCTTCTTGCTGGTAGTCGAGCGCGCGGCTGAGGTCGTGCGCGTCCATGCAGAGGACACCGAGAGCTTTGAGTGCGCGGCCGTGGACTCGCGCTTCACGTGCGCGCTGTGCAGCGACGAGCGCGCGCTCTTGCATCGTCTCGGCCCACTGGTGCTTTCCGTCTTCTTTGAGCGCAATGCCGAGGTGGTGTTGCACGAGTGCAACGAGACTGTCGTCGCCAGCTGCCTGTGCGAGCTCGAGCGCTTGCAAAAGATGCCCAGCAGCGCGTGCAAACTCGCTCGTGCCGTAGAGCGAGAACGCGCCGCGTGCGAGACTGTGTGCGAGCTGCTGCTGGTGCTCATTCGACTTGGCGTCGACTGCAGTGAGGAAGAAGCTCGCGATCTCGTCGTCGCCCCAGGATGAGGACATCGCCTCAGTGCGCACTGGCGCTGGTCGGCGGTTTGATGTGACGACTGAGACTGCGTCACGACTACTGGCAGTGGTGCTGGAGCTTGGAGCGCTGTCTAGCGCAGATGCTGACTGGTTCCGCACGAGTCGTTCATGGTGCTGGAGTGGCGCTGATGAAGATGAAAGCAGGAGCAGCGGCACAGACGCTGGCGATGTAAGAGTGGCTGACGATGCTGCGGCAGTCGGGATCCGATCGAGTGGTCGACCAGACTGCCGCGAGTGCTCACGACGAGCGTAGCGCGATCGCGGCCGAGCGTTCATACTTGTGTGAGTGAGAGTGATCGCAGACAGCGACGATAACATGTGAGTCTAGAGGATGTGGACGAGATGCTGTGACTCCAATGAGCGAGATACAAGAGGGAGAGCTTGCAATGGACGTACACCAGTTCGTGGAGGTCGTTCTCAGACGAAGACGAAAGGAGTGGCGGCCTCGATGCGATGGTGCTACTGTCTCGATGTATCGCTGCGTTGGGTGTCCCGACTCGCGTTGTTGAGATTTGAGAAGACGAGAGCGAGTCTTGGCGTCGTGCAGTAGCTGCGGCGCTAGACTCTGCGGCGTCGAGCGACGGGCTCAAGTTACTCGGAAGCAAGTCGAGCTCGCCTCGGATCGCAGTCTGGCGCGACGGCGGCTTCCTTGACAAGACCGAGCGCTGGGTCTGCACGATCTCGAGTCCATCGTCTGCGCCAAAGAGCTCGAGCGCGTCGTCGTTGTTCATTGATGCACCACCATGGCGATCGTCGTCGCTCGGTTCATCGACGTCCTGGATCCGACAAAAGCTCTTCTGTCGCGTGAATGCCTGTCGAGCACGTTGGTTCTTTGCTTCTTCGATTGCAACGACATACTGGTTCGCACTCGCTGGCAAGCACGGCGGCAGCATGCGTCTCCGAGCGGCCACGACTGGACTCGAGCCATCGCTATGCTCTCGACTGATGCTGCGATTGCTAATGGCGGAGCTTGTGAAGTGCTTTTGAGGTGACGATGCAGACGACCCTGGGCGACTGAGCCCTGCTGTGAGCTCTCTTGGCGCGCAACTCGAGCTTGGACGCGATCCCGTGCCTGGCGCTCGCGTCGACGGCTGGGGCAAGTGGTTGGTACTTTTGCTCAGACTCGACGGTGCTTTGTACTGATGCACCTCGGCGTGGAAGTGTGGGTACAGCACCTTCGAGTCCATGTACGCTCCTGCGTCCGCACGCTGGCGCGAGCGGTGCGCGCGTGTGTCGAAGTGAGTAGTTGGCGCGCCAGGTGCCAAGCAAGTGAACTCGAGGAGTCAAAGTCAAGACTCGCTATACTTAGCTGTGTGTGCAAGTGTGTGCAAAATGTATTGGTTTATCATGCACTACGTGTGCAATTGGTGTGCAATCCAAGACTTGACACTCGCACCACTTAGTGAATGGTGTGCTGGCGCTGGAGCGGTGGCGTCGAGCTCCGAGCGCTGTTGGTGTCGTCTGTAGTTGCTGCTGCTGGCAGCATGCTCTTCTTGCGCTTCTCCTGGAAGAGCCGGTGGAGATACTGAAAGAGCGCAGGGTTGTCGCCTGGTGGACTCGCTGTGACTTCAAACGGCGTCATCTCGTCGCCCTTCTTCGCGACGATCAAGATGAAGTGCGTGTCCTTGACCTGCAAGCGATCCACACCAGTGCGCAAGCACATGATCGAGTCGTCAGAAACGCACACTCTTACATATTGAGCACACTATGGCCGTGCAGGTATGTACATACCTCGCCTTGCTCGAGCTGGATCGCCTGCACAGCGCTCCAGCTCACTTTCTTCTGCGTCGGGAACATGAGCGGCTTCTTGCGCACGAACACGAGCTCGTCGTTGACAAGGAACATCAGCTCCTTCTTCCACTGCCATCCATAGAGGACAAGAGAGAGAGAGCAACAGTGTGAGTGTGCGAGTACCTCCAACGAGAAGCGTCAGCTATCCTCCAGCATGAGACACATAGAGAGCTGGTACGAACGCGAGTGTCCTTGGCGAGACGGAAGATCGGTTTGCCTCGAGTGAACTGTGCGCGTATGCGCTCGTCTGCGTCGCTCAGTCCTTGTGCCGAGGCGTCGAGTGGCTGAACGACCTGGATCGCTGCAGCAGCGCCAACAGTCCCAGTGCGTTCACTCCGCGGCGGCTGAAGCCCTTCCTGCAGCGCAACGGCTTTGAAGCGCTCCTGTGCACCCACGATCTCCGCTTTTGCTTTCGACGCCTCGGTCTTGTACTCGATCCCAGCCGACTTCTTGCGTCGCGACGCGTGCTCGGCGATCGCAGCGATCTGCGCAGTCGTCATTGACGGTGCACGCTCAGACTGGCGGCGCGTCGGTGGTGCGATCACTACTACTGACGGCGCGTCGTCTGGGTGCGTCGAGCGCAGTGTGTCCGAGAGGGCGTTGATGAGACTCTGCCACGTCGGCTGAAGCGGAGCTGCGAGCACTGGCTGGTCGTGTGCAGACGCAGTCGACGATGATGACGACGGTCGGTCGCTCGGATCAATGCGTTCGAGAAACACTTCGTTCTCGCTCGCACTCTCTGCGTCGTTCTCTTCGTCGCTGTGCTCGTCAATGGGGGGGTCAAAGAGCCTAACTTGTTGTTTAGGCTGGACTTCTCTCCTGGATCACACAACGGGGGGGAAGTCTCTTAGGTCTTAAGACGTTCCGCAAACAACACTGCGAAGCTCTCGTCCTGCGCTGTGGCTACAGACCTCTCTGGTGTCCTGGGCTAGTAGTGTGCCTACTTGCTGGTACCTCCTACCGTCGATGCCTTCAG
>JAASFL010000368.1:0-21097 GCA_023333735.1 Globisporangium takayamanum
ACGTTGGTGCCTGGACTAACGCAGCTTCCAGTACATGATCTGTAGGATCCAACCTGAGTGGAGCTCGCCTAACGAAAGAGTTCAGCGAGTGGCGAGTCTCGCCTTCGCGCTCTCTCTTGCTCGCACTTGCACCCACACGCACACCAGCCATGTAGGTTCGTCCTCGCTCGGACTTGCTGGGTTAGACGAGCAGTTCCTGGCGCTGAGCTTCTCTGTATCTCGAGCCAGATACGCTGCTACTCGCGGCAACAGCATGCTGCAAGGTCATCGAGTCGAGTCGAAGGTGCTCGGATTCCACCTGCTCACACAACGCCATGACGCGCGAGTGCGAAAATACATGTACTATTTGTATGGTATATTCCTCATTTCTACGACATGACCAAATGCTCGTCACTTGTGATTTCTTGGCGTATTGAGCTCCCTGCGTTTCGTCACTATCGAAATACACTCCAGCTCCCCCCATTCTTCTTTTCCAGCACATCCCAATCGGCACCTGCGAGGACGGCGACATCGACATCGACGGCAGTCGCGACGAGAGTGGCGACTCGTGCAGCAGTCTGTGATGATGGTCAACACCGTCATGGCAAAAGAAACGACAGCAGCAGCGACGCCATCTTCAGCGTCATCGTCTGCGTCGCGGTCGTACGCTGGCAGTGCATCGCGCTCCACTGCGACTGCGCCGTACGCAAGTACATCGCACACTAGCAGTAGCAGCAGCACAACAAGTGCGTCGCAGCGCAGTCAGCCACGTAGTCACTCGCAGCAGCAGCTCTACCCTGGCAGTAGCGCAAGTAGCGTCAGCAGCGCAAGCAGCACATCGACAAGCACGACACATCGCACTGCGAGCCACCACGCACACAGCGACACCGTCGTCGCAGACAAGGACAAGCGCCGCCCATCATCGCGTGGACACAACACGACGTCGTCGTCTGTCGGATCGAGTGCGTCGTCATCATCAACTGCAGCAGCTACTTCGCGTACGCGGAGGCGCCACGACGACAGCACAAGCGTGAGCTTGATCCGCGAAGACGCGGTGGCGACGTCCGACGTCGGTCCCGAGAAGTTTGCTGCCAAGGTGAGTAGCCGCGAGACTGTCGAGCTCTCGTCGTCGTCGTCGAGCCCTGGGAGCGATAAAGACGACACGTCGCCGCAGCAAACGAGCAAGCGCAGCGCTGGGAGCGTCGCTGCGAGCAACTACAGCAACAGCACAGGCAGCAGCTCAAAGCCGTCGCGGATGATTGTGAAGCGACGGACGCTCGGGAGCAGCCACCCTGCAGCGTCCGTCGCATCGATGTCGATCCCAAACAAGTACGTACGGCAAGCGCTGGCGGACGATGCGCCGTCGCCACGCTTGCGCGACGCTGCGATCGCAATCGACAATGTCTTTGCAGCAGCCGATGGAAGCAGCGCCAGCCACGAGCGAGAGCGCAGTGGAAGCAACGCTCGCCGCCACGACAACAGCTCGACACTGTCTGTGTCGTCGTCTGCATCTCAGCCGCCGCAGCCAGTGACACCGCGGACACTTGCACGGAAGCTCTTGCGGCCAGACATTGACGCTGCAAACACTGTCGACGGCGATGGCGCAGCAGCAGCCACTGCCGCCAGTGGCTCAACCGACCCAAAGCCACGGCCAGTGCGCATTAAGTACGAAGCGCCAGCGCGTGGCCTTGGCAATGGCAAACGCGAGATCTCGCACGCATCACTTGGCAAGCTCATTGCGCGCCTCACAGACGCACACCAGTACGACACGCAGTTCCGCGACGTCTTCTTGCTCACGTTCCGATGCTTCTGCTCACCGTACGACTTCATCAAGAAGCTCATGAAGCGGTACACGGCCGTGCTCACGCTCTGCGGTGGCTTGGACCCAGAGACAGTCGCGGAGACGCAGCGCGTCTTGGACCAGATCGCAGAGGATGAAGCCGAGAGCGACCGCGCATCGACGTCGACGTCGATCTCGACCGCGCGGTCCGACATCAACACGGAAATGGAGGCGAACGTGTCGATCATGCGGCTCTTGAGCGTGCTCAAGTTCTGGATCAAAGAGAGCGGCTTCATTGAGATGGACTTGTTTGGCGACCGCCGGTCCCAGAAGAAGCTCATGACGTTCCTGTCCGAGATCCAGTCGACGTCGCCCGTGCCGTCGATCCGCAAGCACGCAGAGAGCATGCTCTTGATGGTCGCACAGCTCGTGCGGTCGCAGCAGCAGCAGCAGCAGAGTCACCAGCACCATCCGTCTGCACCAGTTGTGCTCTTCCATCCATCCGCAGCGTCGCTGTCGACCGTGCCATCTGCAGTCGCTGGACCACCGCCAGCGGTCGACTCTGCGCCTGCGACGTTTGGCTTGCCGCCGCCGCCAGTGCTCATTGCGTCGACGTCCGTGTCATCTGTGACTGACAGTCTCTCTGGCGCAAAGCCTCGCGTCGTGGACGAGCGGAGCACGGAGATCCCACAGACGCGCGACCGCGGCTTGTCGGCTGCAATGTCCAAGCTCAAGCTCACGCGGTCGTCGTCTGATCCAAAGCGCGAGCGCTCAATGGTCAAGCTCAAGCTCAAGCAGAGCGACGCTGGCAGCGCCGACATCTTTCAGCTGCGCGCACGTACGGGCGCTAGTAGCGGCGCAGACGACAGCAGCAGCAGCAGCAGTGCGAAGCTCGCAATGACAGCGAGCGCACCCAAGTTCTCGCGCGGCATCACAACTGGCAGCGCAGACACTGTCAGGATCGACTCGCACCGCGTCGACGACGCGTTCCACGACGCGATGTACCGCAGCCGCATCGCCATGCCGCGCAACAGCGCGCGCACGAGCTACGACAATGTCGGTCCACTGACCGGTCTCACGGCCCAGGAGCTCGCTGACCAGCTCACGCTCGTGGAAGCCGAGTTCTACTTTGCGAAAGTGAGTCCGCGCGAACTGACCAACAAAGCGTGGACGCGCGAGCACAAGCACCGAGACGCGCCACATGTGATGGCGCTCATTGAGCTCTTTGACGCTACGGCCGAGTGGGTCTCGAGCGAGATCTTGCACCCGCGCTTACAAGCCGCGGAGCGCGCGAAACTCCTCACGTTCTTCATTGACGCCGCAGAGAACTGCTACCAGATGAACAACTTCAATACGCTCTTTGAGATCTTCACGGGACTCTCCGCGCCGTGTGTGCGACAGCTCACGACGACGTGGAGCCTCGTCGGTGCGAGCGCAACGGACAAGTACCAGTTCCTCCACGGCATCTGCTCGACCGAAGACAACTACCGGAACTACCGGCAGCAGTTTGGCTTTGCAGAGGGCCAACCGCGGCTTCCGTGCTGGTTCATCCTCGTGAAGGACCTGTTCCAGTTTGAAGAGTCGATGAAGTCGACTGAAGACGGACTCATCCACTGGCACAAGTACCGCCGCATCCACCGCGTGATCAGCAAAGCGCTCGATCGGCAGAACTTGAGTTACTTGCCAGCGAGCGGTGCAACGGCGACGACAGCGAACGGCATCTCGCGCAAAGGCAAAGGGCTGCTCCGGCACGACCGCCGCGTGCAAAACTACGTGCGCCATCGCCTCGAGACGTACGTCCTTGTGTGTGTCTGTGTCTATGTCTGTGATGATGGTCTTATGTAGAGCTCATGGCTAACTGACTGACGGACGGACTGTATGGACTGTGTGACGGACCCGACAGCGTCCGCAAAGACAGCACCGTGCTCTACCAACTGGCGCGCAATGCGAACACGCAGGAGAGCATCTTGTTTGTCAACAGTCTGTCGGAAGCAGGTTTTCTGTGAGTGCGTACGACACGGACGCCCCAAGCACACAACACACATCGCACATCCCATTGTCATCATTCGCTCTCTGCATGAACAGCAACTGCTGCTGGTCTTGTCGCCATCCAGACAACTCTGTCACTCGCTACGAGTACCTGTGCACTCGTGACGTTGCTTTCCACATCCGCTCTCTCTCTCTCCTTTCATCCATCCAACTGTCGTACACAGGCGCCAGGCGTCGCTCAGTCGTCTTCATCGCTGCGCTCGTCGCTTCTTCGCTTGCCACTGCCTTTGCCACTGCTGCTGGCGTCACCACTCGATCCTTTTGCGTCGCCAGATGCTGCAGTCTTGCGCATTGGGATCGTCCGTGGCGCGCGCGTGACCTCAAACAGCGCCTTGACGTGCACACCGCCGCGCTGGAGCGGCGCTTCGTGGAGCTCCAAGAGACAGTCGTCGTGGCGCCACTTGTACAAGTGGTCGAGGAACACGTCGCGCTCGACGTCTTCCGCGCCAAGGCTGAGCTTGTACGGCATCGACATGCCGAGGTCCCACATGAGGAAGCCGCTGAGGTACAGCAGCCGCCCAAGTGCGTGGAGCTGGACAGTCCCAGCGCCACTCACACGGCTAAAGCCCGTGAGACTCGTGTACGTCCGACCGACTGTGTAGCCGAGCTCACCAGCTGCCACAGTGTTTGTCTCGACGTCGACGAGCTCGACCGAGTAGAAGCGCACGTGCCGGTCTGGGTAGATCTCAATGCCCTGCTGTCCAGCGTCGTACTGCGCGCGGAAGCCTTCGACGATCGGCGGGTAGAGCCACGAGACGCCGTGCTGGTCGTGACAGCCTTTCACGACTTCGTCGAACGCCTGGTTCAGCTCGAGCTTGTACTTCTTCCCGCGCTTCTTCACGGACTTGGGCACGTGCTCGGGGCTCTCAATCACGAGGATGCAGCGCTTGCGGTGGAGCTTCGGGATCAAGAAGCACTCGCCACGGTACTCCGATGCAATTGGCAAGAAGCCTTCGTACATGAGATGGGCGAGGAGCACGGGATCAAAGTGACGCGAGACGTAAAAGTCCTCTCGCGAGTGGAAGACGTACTGCCGCAAGTGCGCTGGGATGTACTCAGCGTCGTCTTTCGTCGCAAACGACCTCTTCTTCTTCCGCGTTCCAATGAGCGCTGCGTCCGATGGCGACGGTGGCGGCGATGTCGACGTTGTTGCAGATGGTGCAGTCGCAGTCGGGGACGACACTGTAGTGTCTGTCTTGCTGCTGCTGCTGCTCGTGCTAATCGTGCTGATGCTGCTGCTGTCGCTTGTAGTCGTTGTGCGATTTGTAGAGGACGCAGACGATGTCATTTTGCGAGCGTTGCACAGACAGTGGCGTGGCGATCAAAGAGGCGCGTACAGCAACTGCAGTCGCGAGCAGAGCAGAGCAGCAGGACGTCGTCTCTCGATCGATCGTCTTGGGCTGCGAAGGGAGCTCTACGATTGTGTGTACGAGTGCGCTTGTGTTTCAACTTCTTTGACGTGGCTTACACAATCAATCTAATATGCGTGGTGCACATAAATATGTCGAAAACCAAATCACTTGATATGTGTATTGAGAAAAAAGAAGCAGGAGCATTCCGAAAATGGCTAGCACATCCTATAAAATACAAATATAACCCTATTAATTTTGCTAAAAGACAAATATAGGCCTACAAGTTTACCATTTTATGAATAATAGCATAAAACACTGCGAGTCGACAAAGATTTTCTCAACGTGTGTGTGATGATAGCTAGCGAAGCAAGACCCTTTCATCTACGCCAAGAGGTTCATATCACGCTACGTTGTGCGTTGAAGCTGCCCTCAAAGCGTCCTAGCCTCTAGCGTCGCGCGTTAGTATCAAATGTATGGATGCTGCTGTTTATCCGGACTTTCATGGACAGTATTGTAATTTTCAGCTGTTCAGCCAGCAAATATCTGATGCTTTATCCGACCTGGACGTTGTTTGTAACGAGGAAGATCCTCAATGCTCGTTGATGTGCTTCATCATCAGTTCAGCCGAGTGTCGACTGTGCCTTGACCATCTCGCCAATGCGGCGACTTCACTGTGTGCTTGCCAGCTGGAGCTGCGAGGTCTTCCCAAGTGGTCTGGTCTGTGTGAGAGAGTCCAGTCGAAACAGGATCTTTGGGCGCTGCCTTCTGAAGTCAAACGTGTGTGTCGTGAGATCGTCGCATGAAAGGTCGCGCTGCCGGCGCAAGGATACATCAGTCGGTCGCCACCCATTGACTAGCCATTGACTAGCCATTGACTAGCCATTGACTAGCCATTGCTGAGCTTGTGCCTGCCTCGGATCTCGCAGATCTCGCAGATCTGTCTGTCTAGCAGAGCTTGAGCTTGAGTGCAGTGTTGTTCAGCGAGAAAACACAAGACAAACAGCAATTGTCTCGCAAAACTGGCGCTAAATATATTTTCTGGGATGTTTGAACAAAGTGGGGGGGTGTCGCAGGCTCGTTGACCACAATGTGTCCACTGTTTTGTACCGAATCGCGACGCAAGTGTTGCAATCGATTCTTCACACTCGCGGCTTCTGTTTTGCCGCATTTCAACTGGAAGAAGATTTGCCCATGCCTCATTTCGCTCTTTCCCTTCTCGACACCTCGTCGACGACCTGCTTGGCGAGCAGCTCTAGCTCCAGCTCCAGCGCCCGCTCATTCATCCACACCACAGGTGTCGGTCGATCTGTCTGCGTCTCTCTGTGTCGATACGAGCCAACACGCGATGGGAACGCCTGCCGCTGCGACGCCGCCTGCAGAGGACGAACAGCCGCAGCCGCAGCAGCTCGTGCGCGCGAGCAAGTCGAGCGCGACAACGAGCAGCAGCAGCCACAGCAGTCGAACCGAAGTGCCGCAGCAGCAGCAGCAGCTCGCACCACCGGCATCGCTCGCACCGTCGACATCCACGTCGAATGTGACTGCTGAGATGCGCAAGCGCGGCGCGACGACGAGCCACCGCGGGTCATTACCAGCAGCGTTTGACGACGTCTCGAGCTTTGCAATGCTCGACATCAGTACAAACAACAACACCAACAACAGTCGCCGCAGTCGTGCGACCAAGTCGTCTGCTGGTGGCGTCTCAGGCGCTGCACCTGTCGTGCTCGACCGCCGCTTGCTCCAAAAGTACGAAGAGATCAACAGCGAGATCACGCGCTTGACGCGGCTCTCGCGCATGGAGCACGATCCAGTCGCTGCTGCTGCGCTCCCAGTCCCAGCGTCTGTGCCAGCGAACGAGAGCCAGACGATGCTGCGGCAAGTGACTGCTGACCTCCGGAAAGCGCGTCGGAGCTCGTCTCAGGCGATCCAGTCGCAGAAAGAGCTGCTCGACAAGCTCGAGCGGCAAGAGAAGAGCGGCTTTCGGCGCTTCTTCTCGCTCAACAAAGAGTCCAAGGTCGAGAAGATCAAGTCGAAGCTCTGCGACAAGCTCTCCGAGTCGGTCCAAGTCGACGAAGAGCTCCAGCGTCTCGAGCGCCAGTCCGACGCGTTAGCTCGAACGTCGCTCGCTGCGTCGTTCAACTACGGCGCTGGACCTCCAATGATGAACGCGAGCTACAGCCACACTGCGAGCTACAGTACGCTCTCAGGACTGCAGTCAGTCGCCGAGGTCGAAGACGAGATCGTGTGCTTGGAGCGCGAGAAAGAGGACATCTTGAACAACCTCTTCAGTGCGATCAAGAGCCCGAGCGTCCAGGAGCTCCACCAGCGCATTGCGATGTACTCGTCGGAGATCCACGCATGTCAGTCGATTCAGAAGCAAGTCGACCGGTGCGCAACGATGTACCGGCAAGCGCTGCATTTGCTCAGTGTTGCGTTAGCAACTGTCGTGTCGCCGCACTACAGTGGAACAGTGAAAGAGTTTGTCGCAGGGCCGTACCCGCTTGCGATTGAAGCGAGTCACTTGATCGAAGGCGCTGCGCACGGCATTCAGCCCGAGTCGCGCCGTCGGTACCACGCGTATGCACCAGAGCTTGTCGGTCTCCGACCGCCCAAGTTCCCACAGGCAATCGCGGACTATGCGCGCCGCGCTCGTGCAAACGTCGATCCGAACAGCACGCTCGCGCTCGAAGCGATGCGGAAGCTCCGGAACGCCGAGAACGTCTTGATGCTGCTCCAGCGCCTCGTGATTGAAAAGTCCGAAGTGATTGACGCGTGGAAGAAGCACGTCGCGCAAGACCAAGTGCAAGCCGAGCGCGGCCACGACAGTCTCGAGAAGCGCTTGCACGAGCAAGTCGCAGTGCTTGCGCGCTCCGTCTCGGTCTAAGATAAACCGACGAACAGACGGACGGACGAAGGACGAATGAAGGGACTGAGCCAAGTGGCTTGGCAAAGGCGATTGACTGCGCGAATGGAGCGCGGCAAAAGAGCGGACGAGCGAATGAATGAAGGAGAGAGAGAGGGAGACGCCGCACCGACAGTGAGGACAAAGACGACTGTGAAGACAGACACACGTGGTGCAAGTGAGCGAGTGAGCGAAGTGAGCCGCTCGTCTGAGCGAAGTGGATCAACGAGCATCTTAATGAATGTACGATATTTATTTTATACAGCAGCTCGTCCAGATCGACAAGCACTTGCTTTGCTTTGCTTGCTTGCTCACTTGCTTGCTTGCTTGTTGGCAAGGTGACTCGGTTGACTTGCACGACGAACAACTCGGCTTTGACACGCATCCAGCTATAAATACACGCGAGACTCAGATGCTGCCATCGTCATCGTCATCATCGTCATCAGTGGCTGAGCTGTCCGAGTGTCGTCGAGACGCTGACGTTGCAGACGTCGCTGCCTCTGATGCTGCTCCAGCTGTCGTCGTTGTTGTTGTTGTTGGCAAGAGCTCAGTCAGCGCATTTGCATCAAGGCGGAACGACGTGCAGGCTTTCCGCAGCACAGCTGGCGTGTCGCTCTCGCTGTTCGTGTCCGAGAGTCCGCAGCAGATCACACACGTGCACTGCCCAGTCTTGTCCTGCACGACGACGTACGGCGACACTTGCGCGTAGATCGTGTACGACTGAAACTCAGCGTAGTCAAGTTTCCAGCGAATCGAGCAGCAGCCGTGGTCGCACATCCAGAGCTTCGTCGGGTGCTGCGCGCCACTGCGCACGTGCTGCTGCCGCCGTCGGTGTTTCGCTCGGAACGTCGCACCAGCGCTTGCGTTCTTCTCGAGACTCGCGTCGACGAGCTTGTCGCGCGCGCGATGGCGCGTCTGTTGTGGGCAAGTGTGTTTGAATCAGTGGCATGCGTATCACGTGAATGCAACGTGGTGCTGGCGTACCTGGTGACGATACGCTTCGTTGTAGTACTCGAGCTCATATGTGCGCGAGCCACATGCGCTGTGGCAGAGCCCCATTGTGAGTAGTCGATTGCTTCGCTTCTCGCAGAATACCGAGTGACTGACAGATCGATCTGCGGCGGCAGCATGTGCACGCAGCTCTCTAGGATCCACGATCATCACCTTGATTTGACTTGGATTCACTATAGTATGAAATGAGCCAATGCCAAGATAGTGACAAAAACAAGGTTCTACAGTGTGATTGACCTTCATTATATCACTATCAATACCTGTTCCATACTGAATGCAAGTCACACTCGCAACAAACGCAGCAAGAGTAGCTCGATGGAGCAGTCGAGCGCAGCCGTGCCGCAGACTGCGCGCGGCGTGCGCGCATCGATCGACTTCAACGGACCGCTCAATGCGCTCTCGACGTCGCCTAACAACCGCTTCATTGCAGTCGGCGGTCGCGATGGTGCGTCTCTCGGTGGCTGTTCTTGGTGGTGCTTTGCAGTCTTGTGCGGCATCAATGATGGCTCTTGCTCTTGCTGAGTGTGGCGATCGAGGGAGGCGCATCGTGACGCTCAAGCATGACATTCTCTCTTGCGTGCTCACAACTTCACTCTCGTTGTTTGCATATGCGACTCACAGTGCTCAAGGTCGTGGCGCTCGAGACGACTGGCTTCACAGAGAAGCGCAACCTGCGCGTGGGCAAGTCGAGTCTCAACTTTAGCACAAACGACATCCGCTGGCACCCGCGTATGTTTGCATCACACGGTTCACTCTGCTATCATTGCATCACACATACACACACTCTCTCTTACACACAGATACACGTGCATGTGTCTGTCAATGCGATCTGCAGACTATGACTCGCTGCTCGCAACCGCAGCAACGAATGGCGCAGTTGTGATCTGGAACCTCCAGCGCGAAGGCTTCAAGCACGTGCAAGGTACAGTCGCTTGTATGTAAACAAGACGATCGCTCTGTCTAACATTTGAGCATATCTGTGTATGCGATAGAACGCGTGCTGAGCGGCCATCGCCGTGCGGTGAACCGCATCTGCTGGCACACGACGGACTGGAACGTCCTCATCAGTGGCTCGCAGGACGGCACGATCAAGATCTGGGTACGCTTGCATGCAATAGTCTCACGTTCAAGTGTACCCCCACCGATTCTCATAGTTTATATATGTGTCACCTTACTTTAGGACAAGCGCGGCAAAGTCACAAACACGTACCAGCCCAAGTCCGAGAGCGTCCGAGACGTGCGCATGAGTCCATTCGACCCGCATCGCTTCGCCGTTGCGTTTGAAAACGGCATTGTGCAAGTCTGGGATATCCGGAAGAACGCAGCGCCGCAGCTCAAGTTCACAGCGCACAAAGGGCTCGTACTCGCACTTGACTGGCACCCAACGCGACCAAGCGTCCTCGCATCTGGCGGTCGCGACCGGTACGTCAAGATCTGGGACCTCGATGACCTCAGGCAGCCGCGGCAGACGATCCAAACGATCGCTAGCGTCGGCCGTGTGCACTGGCGGCCCAACTGTCCGGACCACATTGCCACGAGCGCGTCGCTCATGGACAACAGCATCCACGTCTGGGACGTCCAGCGCCCGTTCATCCCAGTCGCATCGATGAAAGGCCACACTGACATTGCCTCTGGCATTGCGTGGATGGACACACCGACGTCGCCGGCGTTTGGGAACCCCGAGCTCGTGTCCGAGTGGGACGGCCACCAGTACTGGCAGCACATGCTCGCGTGCTCGAAAGACGGGACGCTTAAGCTCCACTCGCTCGCAGACGCGTTTAAGCCGCACCAGTCGCTCCCAACGACTGCACTGGCGCTCAACTCAAAGGGTCAGATGGCGTTCTCGCACGACCCGGTTGGTACGTACGACCACTACGTCTTCGTGTAGTGTCTTCGGCGCCGCTAGCTTTGGGTTGATGACGCCTGCCGATAACAACTAACAACGCCTGGCTGGCGCACTATGACACTCATCCTAGATCGTACGTGCGCGTCACTGAAGATCCATCGCCACTACAACCCCGTGAGCGCGCTGTTCAACGTCACACCAAGCACGAGTGCAGCAGACCGACGCGGAACTGCAGCGTCGTCGTCATACGGCTCACACGGCTCCGATAGACTCGACGACACTAGCGGTGGTGGTGGAGAGCACAGCTCGAGTGCGCGTGCAGCTGCAATGCGTGGGTTCCCAAACGCACAGGCTGCGCCGCCACTGCCGCCAAAAGGCAGTGGCCGCATCAGCAGCAGCGGGAACCTGTCGTCAATGATGATGCCTGGCGCGAGCAACTCTGGCGGCAACGGACCCAACAGTGGTGGCGCTCTACCTGGCAGTGCCGGCGCGGCTGCGTACCGCGGCCATAGCGGACTCGGCGCGTCCGCATCCGCCATGGCTGGCGCTGGTACTGGCGGCGGCATTGTGCGCCACTCGATCGGGAACACGTCGCAGCAGAACCTCCAGAGTCTCTACAGCAGCAGCAGCGGTGGCGGTGGCAGTGGCAACAACCTGGTCGGATCGACTGGCGACAATGCGCTCGACCACCGCCGCGCATTGCACTATGCAAACCAGCCGTCGTCTACAACATCGTCGCCCGCACTGTCGTTCCTCCCTGGCCATCCGACGGTCCCTCAAGCGCTCGTGTCGCTCGTGTCGATGCAGAGCGTAACGAAAGCCCGGGAGCTCGAGCAGATCTTCCTCGGCGATCCAATCGCGTACGCGCAGGCGCAGCACCGCGTCGAGAGCCTGCGCGCGCAGTTTGAGCACGGCGAGCAGCTGAAGGAGGCGTTTGGGTTTGACGAGCACGCCTTTCGCTTCCTCGCGCGCCAGTACAAGCTCTTTCGCAGCGGCAAAGTCGCTGAAGACGGCGCCACGGACCATGCGACGACAGTCGAACCGTCGTTTACCGACATGTGTGCGCACAATGCGCTCGCAGCGTTCGTGACTGGGAACGCGCACGTGAGTCAGATGTGGCGCATCCTCCACGTCTTGTACGAGAGCGAAGACGCCACTGCTGCTGCAGACGCTGGTGAGACTGCGACCGTAGAGACCCACGAAGGTTTGGATCCGAACAATGGAACGACGACGTACTACACGCCGCCGCCACTGATGCATGGGCAACACAGTCACGCGCTCCATCCTCACCATCATCAGTACTTGGTCGAGACGCGCAGTGAAGACTCGACGTCCGTGCTGTCGATCGACACTGATGACCATAGCCACCACAACGACACTGGCGGCTTGGGTGCGCGCAAAGACCTCAAGCACTTGGACGAGTATGGACAGATGCACCACGGACAGCACGCTCACCACCATGGCGCGAATGGCAATGGTGGCGCTGGCACTGGTGCTGCGAACCCAAACCAGACTACGATGCTGCTCGAGCAACTCGACCACGTGAACCCACAGGCGCTCCAGGGCTTTGATCCGTACCCATACGACGTCGCAGGGCGAGGTCGCGACGCAGAGCGCACTGGTGCGACTGGCACGAATGGCCGCAAGCCGACCGAGGCATCTGCATCTGGAGCTGCAGCTGCGTCGTCGCCGATGCTGGTCCATGGCAACGCAGTCCATGGCGAACTGAGCCACTTGCGCGACAACGTCTTGAAAGAGCTGCTCGAGTACTACGCTGACGTGGGCGACCTCCAGACGTGCGTCGCAGTCGCAGCCGTCGTAAGCACGGTCACGAACGTCGAGCAAGTGATGGGCAAAGCGTGGCTCCAGCAGATCTACATGCACTACATCGACCTGCTCCACCAGCTCCGGATCTACTCGGCAGCGAACGAACTCGTGGCGAACTGCACGGACCAGTCGATCCGGCAGATGAACATGGTGCGTACGGATGGGTGTGAGCTAGAGCGACTGGTAGTGGACGACTGACTGACGCCTCTGTCTCTGTGTCGTCCTGCTGCTGCTGACGTAGAAATCCACGAGCGTCTACTTCAACTGTGCGAGCTGCGCAAAGCCGTTCGAGTCGCACTTGCCGTCAAACCCGAGCGGCGATGGTGCACCAGCAGCGCTCTGTTCAAACTGCCGGAACCGCGCAACGCGGTGCTCGATCTGGTGCGTCCTACATGTACCTCGATGTGCGATCTGTCGCTCTGATCGATGATGATGGAATGGGCGTGGCACTCACTCACTCTGATGTGTGTCGATGCAGTCAACTGCCAGTGCGTGGGCTGTACGTCTGGTGTCCCGTGTGCTCGCACGGCGGGCACTTGGAGCACCTCGCTGAGTGGTTTGCACACGACGACGTGTGTCCCACTGGATGTTCGCACCACTGCTCGCTGCGTCTCGTGACGTCGATGGACCCAAGCGATCACATGTAATGGAGCGATGCGTTCTCGTTGTCTCCACTCGATCCATCGCGTTCACTTGCTCTTCGTCAGTGTGCTCTCGACACACTCGACAGCGCTGCATTGGCCATCTCAACGCATTTTGCACCACTCTTCAGTAGTAAGCGCACACAGATGCAAATTTGTAGATTATCGTCAACTACGCTCGGCTTCGACGGACAACTAGGACGCCGCACACGAGGAGCGCAAGCGTGGGCACAATCGCGGAGACGTTGCTCCAGTCTGCGAGCCAGAGGGTCTCGAGTCCGATCCCACCGAGCTCGGAGAATGGCAGACGCTGCATGTGTGGCAACGCTTCCGGTGAGTTGGCGGTTGAGCTTTCAGCTTGAGGTGACAGTCCAAAAGGACTTGTCAAGAGCGCTGGTGCGTTGTGCTGGAGCCACTTGCGCACTGCGAGGCGCGCTAATGCGACGCGCACGACGATCGTGACAGCAGGTGAGCTCTGTGCGAGTTCGAGCACGCGCGCGTAGTACCGCTCGGCGCGATCCAAGTTCACTGACACACCGACACCAAACTCGTGCATGTAGCCGACACTGTACGCGCCAGCATCAACACCTGCTGCGCTCGCACGGCTGTACCAGCGCATGGCTTCGCGCGCGTTTGGTCGCACGCCAGCGCGGCCGTAGAAGTAGTAGTCGCCGATGCGGACGAGGACCTCGGTGTCATTGTTCAAACAACTCGTCTTCATGAGGTACGCGAGTGCGCGCTCTTCACACCACGTGCTGCTGCGGTCGCAGCTGCTATCAACGACAACTTTGTCATCGTCAGGCTCGACATTGTTGGCGACAGTGTTGCCATTGTCAACATGAGCATGCAAGAGCCGCTGGTCGTACAGGAACGCCAAGTTGCTCGTTGCGACCGCGTACCCGAGCTCTTCCGCTTCGTGGTACCGCACTGCAGCAGCCTCGAACGCGCCACGTTGCGCTCGACAACGACTGCGCCGGTGGCGCTATCAACGACACCGTTCGTCCAGAGCTTCCCGAGCTCCAGGATCGCGTCAAAGTGTCCAAACTTGGTCGCTGCGCGGTCGTAGTACGCCATTGCGCGCGTGACGTTCACGTTCGTCCCGAGCCCAAACGCGTGGCAGTAGCCGGCGTTGAAGACACTGTCGCCGTCTTCATCGTTTGCAGCCGCGCGCTCAAAGAGCGCAAGTGCGTGGGTCTTGTTCTCCGAGACACCGCCCGAGCCGTAGAAGTGCACAAAGCCCAAGCCATTGAGTGCGCGCGTGTGGTTCGCTTGCGCTGCGCGCTCGTACCACGCGATCGCACTCGCATTGTCCTGTGCCACGCCTTCACCTGTCAAGAGCATACCGGCAAGTGCGGACTGCGAACTCACGTGCCCAGCCTCAGCGGCGCGCGCAAAGTACGAGTACGCACGCTCGTAGTCGCGTGTCAAGCCGAGCGCACCCCAGTAGTACAGATCACCCATTGCAGCGAGCGCGTCGACGTCACCTTGCTCGGCGCGGAGCTTCTGGAACTGAATGAGTGCGTCGTCGTCGCCGCGCTGGCCGGTCCCAATGTCCTCGTTCTCGAGCGTGAGTGCGTCGTAGAGCCGATGCATCTCGTGCAGCGGCTGCTTTCCAAGTTCGTGGTACGCGACAGAAGCGTCGAGTGCTGCGTGGTAGTAGTGATACGCTGCTGTCTCGAGCGCGTCGTTGAGCATAGCGTAGCGCCGAGCGAGGACTGCGAACGCGTCTTTGCGGCCAGCCATTGCAGCGACGTGGTACAGACCGAGCGTGAGGTTTGCCAGTGACACGTCGCTGCCATTGCCGCTGATCGGTTCGCTGGCGAGCGGCGACATCGCAGTCACAGCGACGAGCAGAGCAAGCGGCTTCGCTGCGTCAAATGCACCGTGTGCGAGCGATGCTTTGAGACTCTCACGAGCGCGTACAAAGTCCTGACGCACTGGCAGAGTTGATGCTGAGCACGAGGCTGGAAGCGCAAGTGCGCCGTACAAGTGTGCTTCGCCAACGCCACGAAGCGCTTGTACATGACCAAGCTCAGCGGCTTCTAGCAGCACGTCCCAGCCACTGGCGTCACAAGTCTCGCTCAAGATGCGCACCACATCTGCGTACGTGCGGTCTTGAAGCGTTTGGATGTCGGACAATGGCGCTGGCGACAGAGCGAGCGCAGTGTCGAACTGTCCTTTGTGCTGTCTCGCGCTGAGACGCTGGAGTACGTACGCAATCTGGAGTGCTGGACTCTCGCTCAAGCGTTCAAAAGCTGCTGCTTCTGCACGCTTCTGGGCGTCTGCATCGTCTAGGCCGTCAGTGTGTACTGCACCGTTCGCGAGCAGCGGCACAAAGTTCCAGTGCTCGAGACGCTCGCGCTCGTACTGTGTGCGGATCTGTGCGTCGGAGAGCGCAGTGCTGAACGTCTCGAGGCGACTGATAAAGCCGCGCATGCCATCAGTCCACGGTCCATTGCCAACGTGGAGCGGACCTGTCGATGCGATCGCTGGGACCAAAGCGCACGTCGACGTCTTTGACGCCGTTGACAAAGAGCGAGATCGCATAGTGCCACGGCGGCTCGGCGCTGCGAGCATCAGCACACTCGTCACGCTGCGAGACCTCTGCGATAGTGCTGCTGTTGCTGCTGCTACTGCTGGCATCTGGTGCAGCTCCGTCCACTGTCGAGCAGTTGCGAAAGCGAAACGCGAGGTGGAACCACTCGTTCACTGGCAGCTCCTGCGTGCTGTCCACGCCAGCGTCTTTGCTCGTCTGCGTGCTTGCGCGGACGACCAAGCGCCTCGCATCTGGGTGCCATCACGCAGACGGCATGCGCAAGCCGCGCGTGCCGTCGCCATTGAATACGAGCGACCGAAAGCGTCCAGTCGGTTGCTCGGTCGTCAAGACCCAGAAGCTCAGGCTCCAGGACCCTGCATCGCACATACGGATCGCACGATGCGGCAGCACAAAGCCTTCGTTGCCAGCGAGCGAGAGCACGCCAGAGATGGCAAAGCTAGGTGTCGGAGCATCCACTAGTGATGATGCAATCGCTTGAGCTTCTTGCGTCGTATGGGAGCGTGCCGACTGCAGCAGCACTGTCGTCGTTGCGTCCTGAGGACATGCGACGATGTCAACGAGAGGCGACTCGGCTGTGAAGAGAGCGCCGTTGCTGCTGGTGCTGCTGACGACAACTGACAGCCGCACGCGATAGCGTCCCGTTGGCTCGATACGAAAGCGTGTCGAGTCAGTCACGCTAGGTGCAGCCGCTGCATCAGCTGCGATCGCAGCCAGCGCGATCGCTTCGGCGTCGTCGTCGCTCTCTCTCGCGTCTGTACCGAGTCGCAGTGTTGTCTGTAGCAGTCCGCGCATGAGCGCGTCCAGTGGCTTGACCTTTGCGTCATTGATCGTGAGCACGCGAAGTGTCAAGACACGACCATCGTCGCTCCACTCGCCAGTTAGTTCGTCACCGACGTACTCGCTAAAGCGCACGAACCGCTCGATGTCGCGCGTTGTTAGCGCCTTTGGACGGTTCGTTGGCTGCGCGAACTCGAGCACGATCGAGTGGTTTGCTGTGAGCGACTGCGCGGGAGCATCGATGTCTGGCAAGCGGATCCCAATGAGCTTTGGCGAGCAGAACTCGCGGTCAAACTCGCACGCTAGTGCGTCGTCATTGTCGCTGGGGTCGTCTGTCGTGTGCTGTGCAACGAGTCGCTCGAGATGCTCGATGACGCTGTCAGAGAGGACGCTGGAGAGCGCACGCTCTGTGGCGCTGGACGTCGCAATGACAGACGCTTCGAGTGCGCTGTCGTGATGCTCAGAGAGGAGGTCAAACGTCGATCGGATGATCGTTGTCGAAGCGCTGTTGTGTGATGGAAGAGTCTCATGCTCAGCGAGTGGCTCGAGCTGCTTTGTGAGCCGCATCTCGTGCACAAGTGTGTGAGCGAGCGCTTGTGTTGCGTCAAGAGAGAGCATCCACTGCACTTTGATGCGCAATGCATCAAACGGACATGCTTGAGGCACGTGGTTCGTAGATGCTGATGTCCATGGCGCGAGATCGCTATCGCGAATTGCAAGCAACCAGTTCACGCGATGGTCAACAACAGAAGCGCTCAGTGTCGTGTGAGTCGTAGCTGTGATGCACGGAAGCACTACAAGTGCGCTGAGCAGTAGTCGCATCGAAGTTGCCGCCATCGTGACGCCACTGTCAGCGTCGCTTGATGTGCATCAACGCGAGATCTTTCGTTTTGTTCTCTAATATCACATATTTGGTGTGTATGCAAAGACAAAGCGCACCAGTCAAACTCAAATTGAGCCAAGCGAATAATCGCCATGGGCGAGTCGGTCGTGCGGCTGCTCAGTCGCAATGGCGTGACGTCGATCGACACGGTGCGGCGCATATGCGCTCACATGGACTGGCAAACTCGCACGACGAGTGCTCACGCTATGATGTGTGTGTGCTCTGCAGACAGCGTACCCAATGACAAAGAGCAAACACAAGAAGAAGCAGCAAGCTCGCAAGCGCCGTCGCACACAGCAGAGCGCGAACGAGGACAATGAGGACAATGACGACGAGCATGATAGTGCTAGCGCAGAAGACGCTGCGCTCTACGATGCTGCACAGACGCAGCTCTTTGAAGAGATGACGGCTGCTGGACTCGAAGGCTCGTTGCCCATGAGCTTTGGATCCTCCAAGCGCCAGCAGCAGCAGTCAACCAGTCGGCACAAGAAGCGGCAGCGCATCCATGCTGCTGACACACAACAACAGCAGCAGCAGCTACAGCAAGATGAGCTCAGCCACTACAAGAGCAGTGCGAAGCCAGTCGATCGTCCTGAGAAGCTCGCAAAAGTGCACGTCAAGTACGACTCGGACGGCGAAGAGATGGAGCGCGTTGTCGAAGAAGTCGCTGATCCAATGGCATCCGTCAGTGAGGATACCGACACAACTCCAACTGCTACGACATGCGAAGAGCTCGAGCCAACGACTGCAGCGACAGCTCTTACTGAGACGAGCAGCGCTCCAAGTCCCTCGACAATTGACGAACCTCCAGGTACACTACTGTTCACTTAAACCGATGAGGTTGCAACGGTCATCCAACTAATGTGTCAGCGACTGTCATTGCGTACAAGTTGCAGTCGACCCAGCAGTGCTCAAGTTCTGGAAGCAGCGCCACCACTTGTTCTACAAGTACGACGGCGGCATCCAGTTGGACTTTGAGAGCTGGTACTCGGTGCGTATTGTGAACCATCGCATGCCTTCCCTTTGCTATCAGTATGCTTCTACATCGGTTTCTTTTTACTCAAACTGACTCTCTTTCGATGCCTTACCATCTCGCTGCAGGTGACACCCCAGGCAATCGCCGAACACATTGCCGGTCGTCTTGCATGCTGCGACGTCATCGTCGATCCATTCTCTGGCTGCGGCGGCAACATCATTCAGCTCGCGCGCGTGTGCAAGCACGTGATTGCAATCGAGATCGATCCATTGAAAGTCCGCATGGCGCAGCACAATGCGCGCATCTACGGCGTGAGCAACAAGATCGAGTGGATCATTGGCGACGCAACCACAGTCTTGCCGCACATTCACGCAGACGCAGTGTTCCTCTCGCCGCCGTGGGGCGGGCTCACGTACAGTCGCGACGCATTTCAGCTCGATGACATGTGCATCAGTGGCGTCTCGGGCACCGAGCTCTTTGCTTTAGCGCGACAAGTGAGCAAGAACATTGCGTACTACGTGCCCAAAACAACGCCAGCAGCTGCGCTCGAAGCACTTGCGCCGACTGAAACTGTCGAGTGCGAACGCATCTTTCTCAACAAACAGCTCAAGGTCGTGACTGCGTACTATGGCGACTTGGCGACTGCTCCTGTTGCTGTTGCTGCAACTGCTGCAGAGCCAGAGCTGCCGAGCGCTGCAGCAGTCGTAGAGCAACAAGCTAGCAGCAGTGACAATGCAGCTGCAGCAGCTGCGCTCAGCGATGATCTGTAGGTTCTGGAAAGCATAGAGACTCGTACTCAACGCACTTACTTGTTGCTGATGGTGATTGTGGCTGGTGGTAGTGGCTAGCGCTACTGTGTGGCTGCTGGTGCAGAGTGTCCGCGCCCGTTAGACATGGATCGATAGCGAGTGCTCAAGTCAAGCGCAGGACGCATGGCTGCATCAGTCGTATCACAGTGGGTCCTTTGGGAGCTCCACGAGCCCAAACTCCTTTGTGAACATCTCGGCCATTGTGTTGTACGCGAGCATGTCGCCTGCGCGGATCATGTTGCCTGGGCATGATAGCATGCACATGCAGTGTCATCGATAGAGTACAATGGGTAGAGAGCGTGACTGAGAAGCTCAAGTGAGTGCGAGCACTGCAAACCTGCGTCGCAGTTGAGCGGCGAGTCTGCTGCTGGGTCTGAGAGCAGCGAGATGACTGCCAAGCACGCCGCCTATGCACGACAGACACACATTGACATCAGCACGCGCAAGCATACACACAAGCCAGGCGACTTTGTCTGTTCTCGCAAAGCGTACGCACCCGCAGTGTCCACGCAGGCGACCACTCACGCTTGAGGATGTCGAGACAGATACTTCCGTCCTGCCAGTGAGCGAGCGAGCAACCACACACGCAAGACTGTGAGCTCTCCGTCGACACACACATGTACATCTATACGCATGGCACGCACCTTGAAATGCACGTTTGGGTGGAAGATCTTGGTGACAAACTTCATCTTGGGCGGCTCCATGGGGTAGAGCGGCGTGGTGTGAATGAGCAGCTCAAAGCTGCGGCCCGCGAACGGCGTGTCCTGCGGCCCGCGGATGAACGCTTTCCACTTCATGATCGTGTCCTCCTCTGGGTACAGCACCATGTCCTCCTCCGGGTGCTTCTTGAGCTCCTGCAGCTCCTTGCGCAGGCGCTTGACGTTCGTGTTCATCCTGTGCGAGCGGCTTCTTGCTTTTTGCTTCTTGCTTTGTGTCAGATGATCTACAGACTCGTGTACTGTCGTGACCTCAATTACAAGACTTCTGTCAAAATAGAGTCTAGTTTATCCTAAAAAAATAATAAAATGTACTCTGTTTGTTGTTTTACAAGTAAATTGCCAACACGGCAAAACACAACAGAGTTCAGACCACATGCAGAGGCGGATGTGATGTGATGTGATGAGAGCGCGCATGTGTGTGCGCAACGATCACAGCAGACGCCTTCGGATGTGTGAGCGCGTAGCAGCTCTGTGCCTGCGCAAGTGTACAAGAACATGTTTGAGCAGCGCACTTGGGGCGCCCCCAGCATTTAGTGGCACGCACTGAGACGCCGTCACACATCGACGAGCAGATTCTCTCTCTCACCCACACACGCATCATCACAGCTCTAGCACTGCAACGACAACAGACCGACGAACGAACGCATCGACAAGCAGAGTGAATGAACGAATGACGTTTAAGTTAATGTGCAGACACCGCAACGGTGCAGTGCAGTCCGTCAGCGAGCACTCACTCTTCTCATGTGTGCGTCTCCTTCCACTGCAACAAACCCGCACAATGAACGAGCGACTGACCAACAAGATGCATTCACGCACGCACAGCTACAGCATTGCAAATCAAATTACTCGATGCTTTACGTGCGCTCACCGCGGATGCGACGCGCGAGCTGGATGTCCTTTGGCATGATCGTCACGCGCTTGGCGTGGATCGCACACAGGTTCGTGTCTTCAAAGAGCCCGACGAGGTACGCTTCACTGGCTTCCTGGAGCGC
>JAASFL010000369.1:0-21010 GCA_023333735.1 Globisporangium takayamanum
GCTTCTCTCCTTGTCCGCGAAGGTCGAGGATCTCGTTCACGTCCGTCTCCGTCATCTCTTGCCACGTCGGCATCGTTCAAATCCGTTTTGAGAGCTGGAAATGCTACCGCATCATCGCCGCAATCCATGTTTAATAAATTCCGTATTTTCGAGCTAATTGGAGAAGAATTGCGTTTCTGTTACCAATCTGACCACAAACTCTCGATATGACTCAAATAGTGAAAAATTCGTTTTTTGGCCCTTGCGTTGCCGGTACTGCGAATTTCGGTGATCGGATTGTATCACCGCAATCGCCGCAGAACGCTCTATCGTTTTGATATGTTTTTAGCTTCTACGAGCAAAATTGACGGTACAGCCAACAAAATAGTTTTTTCCAAGACTTTTGTCGCGCACTTTATATCGCCCCAGAACAAAAAGCTCAAAAATTCGATTTGTAAAGCCAAGATGTATTGCGTCATTCGAATCTTCGTGGGCTTTTGTTGCGGGAAAAATGAAATTCGCTGAATGGTGGACCGATCCACAATATCCCAAAAGTACCACACATGCACAAAAAGGTGTAAGAAGTGTCCACAAACGAGTATGTAAATGGTGTACCAGAACATGTTCGAAATGTACTACATTTCGTTGACGTCTGAGGTAAATGTCTTTCAGCCCATCGATCCTGGATGCCTTCTCGACATACAGAGCAAGCACACGGTGATAGGCGTCTCTGTCGTCTTCATTCGCGATTGTGAACCCAGTAAGGCGTGCTTGTCGTCGTCACTGCTGCGACTGTGCTGTCCATGTGATCCTGTAAACATCGTCTAGTGTGTGACGACTGCAGAGACGAAGAAGCGCACCGAGAGACTACACTCATCGTCGTGCAACACTTGATGAACGCGCTGGAGCTCATGCACGCTAGAGCTCGTGCACGCTTGCTCCCGACTCATGCTGGACGACGAAGACTCGTTGTAGAACTTAAGAAACTCAGACAGCGCTCTGGGCTTTGTTCAATCGTCGTTGTCGTCGTGGCGATCGGTCCGTTGTCGCTCGGCTAGCGTCAAGGAGATCGATCAGCTCGATGCTGCTAGATCGCGGTGCTACCAACAACAACGAGCGCGCTCGACTGCTCGTCGGTGTGCAGCAGCAGCGTTCATGGCGGAAGATGACTTCAGCCAGACACTTCGACGTGATCAGCACCGTGTTCTAGTCCACGAGTACAAAGCCCTGAGCCGCGTCGACCACGAGCCCCATGCCGTGGTAGCTCGAGCTCGAGATGCCGTCGCCTTTATCCGATACATCGAGCTGCTGCTGATTCGCTAAAAAGACGCGCTTGCTGCTGATTGGCTCGTGAAAATGCTTCCGAGCGAAGCACTTCACAAAACCATCAAAAGAGGTGTGTTAATCTATAGTGAACGCTAGTTAAAGCGGTCGCGGTTGTGGCGTTTTTGTGGATTTTTCATTTTCGCCAAAACTAAACTTGATTAAAGTATACCTCAAGTGGCGTTTTTCATACAATTCGAATTCTTTGTTGTCAATATGTCATATATTATAAACCAATTCGATCCTTTTTGTGATTCAATTTGTGTGTCAGTCCAACGCGTATAATATCCAGCAGTATACTGAAATGGGGGTGCTCTTCGAAATATCCTGTATGTATACTGAATGTATACCAAAAAAGAATATTGTAGCGATTTATGCCTATATATGTAATTTTTATAAATATCGTGTCATTTGACGTGCCAATCGATTACCAGCCAACTATTCATTTATTCGCGATCTAGACACAGATTGCGTCTAAAAGTTGAATTATTTATAAAAATATTCTACCATCTAGACGCAATTATTGTCGTTCATCAACAATAATTTGGTGCGCGATAAATCATAAAACGTTCGACATTGCACATCGAATTGTCAAGGAAGAATAGAAATATGCGAGAACAGCGAGTGGATGCTATTCGATAGCGAGAACGCTTGAATACAAACCCGAGTCAAAAGTGAGAACAGTGAAGTTTGCTAGGTTTTTGCTAGGGTTTTTGTCTTGCGAGCAGAAGCAACACTGGTAGCACCAGCCATTCAAAGCTCACACAGACTTGAGCAGTCAGTCACTTCGACGCATACACCGCAGCTCGCTCGCATCAAGCACCAACCTCATCAAGCACCATGGGCGGCGGCAACGGACAGAAGTCGAAGGAGGCGCGCGAGCGCAACATGGCGAAGAAGATGAAGGAGCAGAAGCAGAAGAACCACGATGCGAACAAGGGCAAGATGGCGGCCGACAAGGAGAACACCAAGTGCAAGATCTGCATGACGACGTTCATGATCACGGCCAACGTACGTCCCTTCTTGTGTCTGTCTGTCGATTGATCTGTCTGTACTTGTGTACATATGTACGTCTGTATGCAGTGCCTCACACACATACACGCTCTTTCTTGTGTCTCTAACTCGCTTGACACCTCGCAGGCAAAGATGCTGAACGACCACTTTGAGAGCAAGCACTCGGCCAAGGGCTTTACGTTTGCGCAGTGCTTCCCAGACTTTAACGCGTAGACAGACGCCGTAGCTTGCGCAGTCGCATCAAGTTGCTCCATGAACGAGCGCTCGCATGTGTACGAGCGAGTGAGCGAGCGAGTGCGGCTCCGTCAGATAGCCCACGCAGTAAGAGAGCGCTGACTGAACGACTGACTGAATGAATGGATGGATGCATTTGTACGCTCGTGTGTGTGCGCTCGTGAGTGAATGAGAGGAGCTCTATATGAGATGCAGTGGTGCAGCGTGTCTGCTGTGTGAGGAAGGAAAAGAACTACAGACATAGCGCGTCCTACTTCGTCTTCTTCACCGACGGGTTCTGCTGCTTGCGCGCTTTGCCATGCGCGACGCTGCTCGTGCGCTTCTGGAACTTCTTGCGCTTCTCGAACGGATTCGCTTCGCTGTTGCCGCGCAGGAGCAAGCGCGCAGGCACGCCGACCATGTCAAACTCTTCGCGGAGCTGCGTGAGCAAGAAGCTGGCGATCGTTTCCAGCACGTTGCAAACGCATGCAGACTGTCAGTGGATCTGTTTGCACACTATCGACCGATCGCCACACGATGATGCAAAGACGTACCGCTGGTACGACTCGGGCACGTCGCTCGGCTTGTTCACAAAGAGCGCAAACGTCGGCGGGCGGCTCTTGACCTGCGTGACGTACTTGATATTGATCGCTTTGCCCCTGACCGTCGGCGGCGGGTGGTGCCGCGCCATCGCTTTCATCCAGCGGTTCAAGCGGCCAGTCGTGACGCGCAAGTCCCACTTTTCGTACGCTTTCATGCTAGTGTCGAGAGCGAGAGTGCACGTCCACAGACATACAAACTGTCAGTCAATCATGTCTCGATCGACATCGGATACAAGAGCAAGAGCACCATGGACGTACACTTCAGGCAAGAGCTTGCGAATGCCTTTGCCCGTGAGCGCCGAGATCGGAACGACTGGCACGCCCTTGACCTGCGCGAGCGAACTTCCGAGCTCGTCGCGAATGCGCTGCAGCTCAAACTCTGAGTCGTCGGTCAAGTCGGCTTTGTTCGCAGCGATGATCAAGCCGCGCCCTTCATCGATGACTTTGTGCGCGATCGTGAGGTCCATGTGGATGAGCTTCTCGTGGCTCATGTCGACCACGACGATCACGACCATCGCCGAGTCGATCGCTCGGAACGAGTCACGCACTGACAGATTCTCGATCTGGTTCTCGTGCTCGCGCTTGCTGTACTTGCGAATGCCTGCCGTGTCAACGAGCTTGATCGGCTGACCGCGGAACGACCACGGCACTTCCACCGAGTCGCGCGTGACACCAGGTCTATCAAAACAAACAAACGTATATAAAAGAGAGAATTGTGAGACTCTCTCTTTTATATACGTACGGCTCAGCGCAAGAGAGCAAGAGAGCAAGCGAGACGTACTCTGGACCAGTGAGCACGCGCTCTTTGCGCACGATCCGGTTGAGCAGCGTCGACTGCAACGAGCGAGCGCAGTTGATCCAGATGTGAGACCATGGTCAGTCGATCACACTGGCAGCAGTGGCAATGCTAACGTATAGAGTGTCAGAGACGCACCTTGCCGACGTTAGGGCGACCAACGATCGCAAGACGGATCGTTCGCGCCTGAAGAGCCACAGATCCACAGAGAGACAAAGGAGCAGCAGTCGACTGTCAGTGCTTGCGTGACGTGCGTACAGCTCCTAATGCATGGGCGTACGTCGTCTTCGTCCTCTACTGGAACATCGCTGTCTCCAGTCGCCGTCGCTGTTGTCTTTGCAATCACGTCGTGCAGCGCGTCCTGCGCCTTCTCGTGCGCGTCGAACGCTGGGATGAGCACGTCAATGAGGTTCGTGATGCCTTCGCCGTGCTCGGCTGAGAGCGGAATCGCGTCGCCCATGCCGAGTTGGTAGCACTCGTTCAGCGCGTCTTCCCAGCGGTCTGGGTACCCTTCGACTTTGTTCGCGACGAGGTGGACTGGTGCCTCGGGGTTCTCGCGACGGAGCCAGCGCGCAAAGTGCGAGTCGATCGGCGTCACGCCCTGGCGGCCGTCGATGAGAAAGAAGACCAAGTCGGCTTCGTGCACTGCCTTGCGCGTCTGCTCGAGCATCCCTTCTTCCAAGCTATTGGCCATCGGTCGAAGAGCAGCAGCACAGCAGCAGTTGCTCAGTCAGTCAGCGTCACGTGCCTTCACGTACATAGAGTGACGAGTCGACAGTATAGACAACGCGCTGTACGTACGTGCCGGACGGTGCGTCTTCGAGACCGCCAGTGTCGATCACATCGAACTCCATGCCAGCGAGATGCGCCTAAGACAAGGAGCAGCCGTGTGAGCTGAGCTAGTGACTGTTGCTGGTGCAGCACAAGTGCATTACCAGATGCGTGGACGTACCACTGCGTAGCGTCGGTCACGCGTTGTGCCTGGGACGTTGTGCACAATTGCAGAGCGTGTCTTTGTCAAGCGGTTGTAGAGCGTCGACTTGCCGACGTTCGTGCGACCGACGAGCGCAACGCGAAAGCGCTCGCGCGCAGGCGTTGCTGCAATGCGCTCGAGCGTGTCGATGCGCTCTGTGACATCAGCAGCAGCAGCACCAGGTGCAGCTGTAGATAAAGCGCGCGCGTGCCAGCGCGTTGGCGGCAGCAGCGATGCCGCAGCGCTCGAGCGGCGCAGGTGGTGGTGCAGCAGCATCATCGTTCGTAGGAGTCTCGCTTGAGCTGTTGCTGTTCCTGCTTGCTTGCACCTCCAAGCGATGGATTGACTGGGTCGAGCGTTCCCTTGGTTATATCTCGGTCAGTCAAGAGATGTGTACCAATCGCAATGATTTTAAACAGCAACAAAGTATGCAATATCTAGAATCATTTTGACTGATGCAAGTAAAGTCCTTGAGCTCGTCTTCACTTTGACTTGCAGTCTCTTGCTGCTGCTGCTGATGATGATGATGATGATGAGATGGCGTACGATGCTGCACTGCGGCTTCCAAAGTCGCTCTTCTTTCGTCTGACTGTGTAGAGATAACAAGACTTGTGTATCCTGTGATTGCAAGAATGTCGTTGCTTGACTTCGTACTCGAGCTGATAGCTATCTGTCGTGCTGCCAGATGAGTCGGCACGCCGATTCAGCGCTCGTACGCTTTCCAGAGCTTCTCAAACTGCTCGCGGAAGCGCACTGCAGATAGTGTGTATGTGTGAGCATTTGCATCAAGGCATGTCGTAGGAGCGGGACAGAGAGATCAACAGAGTGAAGGACGTACCGACGATCTGACCGCCGCGGTTGATCACGAGGTTCTCGTTGTTCCCGATGACTGCTTGGCGACTCCAGTTGAACGATCCTATCACCCACGCAGTCATAGAGAAAGATATAGAGATTGTGTCTTGTGAGTACTGCTGGCTCTACGCTTCAGGTCTTCACCATCACATGGACAGGACGCACCGTTGAGCAAGTAGTCGTTGTCGAGGATGCAGAACTGCAGCAGATCCACACGAACACAGTGTGTGAGTCGCTCGATAGCGCTTGTCTTGCCACATAGCTTGAGAGAGACAGAGAGAGTGCGGACAGAACGCGCAGATAGGACGTACTTTGTTGTGCATGTACGTCCGCTTGTTGTCGTCGCGCACCGGAATGCCCTGCCATCGTCACAGCCACACAGCCACAGAAACGCAATGGACGTCAGTCACACTTGGATCTCCTCAGTACGTTAGCAACCATGACTCTCATGGCGCACCGCATCGATGAACTTCTGAATGTCCGAGCCGCGTCCTTTTGCTTGGTCGTCGTCTGTGATGATGCGCACGCGGACGCCACGAGCATGCGCTGCGAGCACCGCGTCTGCGATCTATCGACCGACAGCAGATACACACATCGTCAGTATGGCACCACCAGCAGACACTCGCACACGTAAGGACGCACCTCGTCGCACGTGATCGTGAACACGCAGATCTCCATGGTCCGGTTCGTGCCATTGAGGTAGTCGAGGAACGTGAGGAGCGATGAGCCTTCGTCGTGGATCGACTTGCAGTTCTTGCGCGTGCAGCCTTTGGCCGAGCGGAAGTTCTTGCACGGCATGCCTGGGTCTGGGAAGAAGAGCACGTCTCGGAACGAGTCGCCATTGTTGCTGCTCTTGCTGCTCTTGCGCTGTTTGCCAGTAGCTATGGGCGACTGGAGCGTCACAACTTCGACGCTGTCGCGGTAGCGCGCATTCGACTCGAGCCCGATGCAGTTGCCCATGCTTCACACGTGCTTCGTGTTGCTGCTGTTGCTCTTGTGTACGCGCGTGCGAGTTGGCGAATGGAGGCTGCTCGCGCAGTCGCTCTCCCACCACATCGAGCGCTCGCGCATTACTGCGCTGTTGGTGCATGAGGTTCGTTGAAATTTCTCACTTGAGTGGATTCTCTTCACTTGCTTCGCTTGCTCGCTCGGTCTTGAGTGTCATGAGCGCGATCGACTGTGCTCATGCGCACATGGGCTGGCATGTGCGCATGATGAAGATTGTCAACGTAATGACGTTGTTGTCGTTGCGAAGGCAAGCAAGTAGCGATGGTGCTGCTGGTGGCGGTGCAGCAGCTGCCTGCAGACGGATACTCTCGTACTTAGTCAAATTTGTCGCCGAATTGATTGACAAGCAAGCAAACAAACACAGCAACAATTGCGATCTGACCCCCTCGTGCGCAAGTCGCCAGCAGCACTCGCCAGTGCTCACCGCTCGCTTCCGTCCTACTGCTGCGCACGACCGATGATCACGAGCGCCGCAGCGAGCCACCGCGAGGGGAACCTCTACGGTCTCGCGATGCTCATCTCGGGCACGTTCAGCACCGTGATCATGAAGACCGAGTACGGCGTGCGGTCGCACGGCACGGAGCTCTGTGTCGACCCGAGTGCGCCGCCACTGAGCGCAAACAGCACGGGCGAGCCAGCGCTCACGACGCTCTGTCCGTTCGACAAGCCGTGGTTCGGCGTGCTCCAGATGAAGCTCGCGATGGCGCTCGTGCTCGTGTTCCTCTACTTGCGCAAGGTCGCGACGCACTCGGACTACCTTGCCACGCCACTCGTGCGTCTGCGCAAGGACGGGAAGCGGTACATGAACACGCCAGAAGCCGCTGCGATCAACAAGCGCCAAGCAGGCAAAGGCAGCGCGCGCCGCGCAGGCAACAGTGCTAGTCGTCAAGAAGCGCAGCCACTGCTGCCCAAGACGGCTGGCGACAGCCCAGTGTCGCTCAAGACCATGGCAGCAGTCGCACTGCCGTCGCTGCTCGACCTATTGCAGACTGTGCTCGCGAACGTCGGCTTGCTCTGGATCTCGTCGTCCGTGTTCCAGATGGCGCGCGGGTCCGTGATCATCTTCAGCGCCATCTTCTCGGTGCGCCTCATGGGCAAGCGCCTGTATGGCTACCACTACATGAGCATCTTTGTCGTCGCAGTCTCGGTCGTGCTCGTGGGCTGGGCTGGCGTTGGCCACGGCGAACAAGCGAGCTCAGCGACGCAAGCCGAGTCCGACGCTGCGACGTGGAACGCTCTGCTCGGCCTCGGTTTCATCATCGCCGCACAGGTGCTCTGTGCGCTCCAGATCGTCGTCGAAGAGCACATGATGGTGTCGCTGAACGTGAGTCCGATGCTCCTCGTCGGTCTTGAAGGGCTCTGGGGTCTCGTGTTCTACGTCCTGCTCGTCCCTGTGCTGTCGCTCACGCCCGCTGGGACATCCGGACTCTCGAAGATCTGGCACGAAGACTTCTACGACTCGTTCGTGAAAGTGCGCAACTCGCCGACGCTCATGGCGCTCATCGTAGCGTACATCGTCGCCGTTGGGACGCTCAACGTCACGGCGAACTACGTCACAAAGCACCTCTCGGCTGTCATGCGCAGCATTGCCGAGACACTGCGGACACTCGGTGTGTGGATGCTCAGTCTCTTTGCGTACTACGTGCTCAAGTGGCAAGGACCGAACTCGGCAGGCGAGCAGTGGACCGTGTACAGCTGGTACGTGCGCATGGGCGACTGGCTGGCTGGATGCGCAGCTGCGTTCGTGAGCGGTGAATTGACCATCGTGCTGCGATTGATGGTGTTGTGGTCGTGCAGGGTCGAGCTCGCTGGCTTTGTCTTGATGGTCTACGGCACGCTCGCGGTGCGTCCATTTGCTCATGGCGCAAAGCCGTCGCTGGTAGTGCTAGTGCTCACGCCTATGTGTTGGTGCGCTTGTGATGGTATGTGTGTGCAGTACAAGAAGCTGATCAACATCCCGTTCCGGTCGCTGTACACGGCCGAGCAGCGCGAGCGCGCGGCAGCGTACAAGTCGCCATACATGAGCTCGATGCACAAGTAAGACGCACACACACATGTGCATTGCGCGTTGCGTGCATATGCAGCATGGAGGCTACAGTCAAAGAGAGAGAGATCATGAATGGAGCTGGTCGTGACCATGTGTGTTGCGGACATCGTCGATCGCCAGTGAGGATTGCTCAGGTGGCGAGTCGACATTTCCATACAAAAGCAAAGATGTCGTGTCGACACTTTCCCGCCAGCTGTTGCCTTTTCTGAGCAGGCAACCGGCTACTATTGAGACTGACGCGGAAAACACGCGCACACCAACAAGCAAGCACGAAGCACGACAAGACACGACAAGACACGACAAGACACGACAAGCGGTGCGTTCGTCTCGCGAGTGCCCCAACAACAACACCAGCAGCGGCAGCAGCAGCAACAACGACGACGACAAGAGTGCGCGAGAGAACGTGAGAAGCGTGAGTGCGAGAGCGAGAGCGAGAGACCAACACGCCGGCAGCAAGCAAGTGCGCGCGCGTCCATCATGGCGAACGGCGCCACCACCACGTCCACCCGCAACAACAACAGCAACAACAACAATCGCACCAACAACGGCGGCAGTAATGGGAGCTCGTTCACAGTCTTCCAGGTCCCACCTGCTGCAGCAGTCATTCCGAGCACGCGCGGCGGCACTGCGTACGGCAACACAAGTCTCGCAAGCACACTGAGTAGCAGCGCGAGCTTTGAAGACTCGCCACCGCGCGGCTTTCAAATGGGCTGGTCTGGCGACTACGGCTACAGCGCGAGCACTCTCGACAGCACTGGCGTCCACGCACCAGCGCCACCGCCGCCATCGTCCTCATCGTCTACGAGCATGAGCGGCAACGACATGTACGCACCGCTCGACGAGTCGTACTACACGTACTCGTCGCGCGGCGGTCAGCGCGGGAGCATCACGAGCACGAGCCAGCTCGCGAGCGGCATCTCTGTGAGTACGATCAGCGGCTTCACACCGACAGATCTCGACGCGCTTGAGCCGCGCGGCGGCATTGGTTGGATGCGCACGGGCCGTGTGATCCGCGTGAAAGACACGGGCGAGTCGTTCCGCTTCCCGCTCGAAGACGACCACTTGCCGCGCGTGACGCTCACGCCGGAGCAGTACGCGACGCTCAAGCGCCGCGCTGTGCTCCTCGCTGAGACAGCGATCAGTAGTCGCCACGTCTGGATGGAGAATCCGACGCTGTCGCCGCAGCTCAAGAAGCAGAGCTGGAAGGTCCATCTCGAGAAGAAGAACTGCGTGATCTACCGACAGCGCGGCTCCGACAGCAAAGTCGCACAGAGTCGCCATGCGCTCGTGCGCGCAAAGCTCGACTGTACGCTCGATGAGCTCGCGTACGCACTCAACTGCGACAACACGGAAGACCAGCGCACGCTCATGGCGCACTGCTACCAAGAGAGCTTCCTCGACAGCGCCGTGCTCCACGTCGCAGAGACTGCGAGCTTTGACGACCCGTTCCAGTTCCTCGGCGTCAAGTGGCTCGCGTTCCAGTCGTCGGTTGACGCAGTCTACGCCGTGCGTGACTTGCTCGTGCTCGAGTGCTGCAAGACGTTCACAGACGCGAGCGGCCAGCGCATCCTCGCGCGCGTGAGCCAGTCGATCAGTCTCCAGGACTTTCAAGGCACGGAGCGCCACTTTGGCTTTGTCCGCACAAAAGGCGCGTGGGTCCATCTCTTCCGGTCCATGGGACCTGGAAGCGGCATGGTCGATGCGTCGCTGACGTTCGACATGCAGTTCACGGGCAAGACCACGCCAGCGTGGTTTGCGAACCGCATTGTCACTGGTCTCTACACCGTGACGTCGAACTTGAGCACAGCGGCGGACGCCAAGTACATTGTCAAGAGCCGTCTCATCACGGACAAAGCGTGGGTCCCGAACCACGAGCGCCCAGCGTGCAGCGTCTGCTTCAAGTCGTTCAACCTCTTGCGGTCGCGCCACCACTGCCGCGTCTGTGCCGAGATCATGTGCTCGTCGTGCACAATGGAGCTCACAGTGCTCTCGAGCAAGCTCCCACCGGCGCTCCAGCCTGAGACTGGCACGAGCCTCATCACGAGCGTCGAGAAGTTCTGTCTCAAGTGCATCAACAAGTGCCGCCACGACCGCCGCAACGCACTGCTTGCTGTGCGCGAGACGCAGTCTGTGCTCGCGGCCGCTGCAGCGAATGGCAGCGCCACTGGCGCGTACGAAGTCACCGACTATGGTCGCCAGAGCGACGTGCACTACGACGAGCGCCACAGTCTCTCGGACGTCCACTCGGAGCCGTTCCCGCCGCCGAGTGCGCAACGCGGCGGTGCACACGCCACGCGCTCGCTCAGTGGCGATGCGAATGGTGGCAGTGGCAGTGGCAATGGCGGCAGTGGCATCAGCTACTATGGCTGGTCGTCGCAAGTTCAGAGTACGCCCAAGCCGAGCGCCGACATGGACGACGAGCTGAAGATCGCGAACCTCGTTGGCCTGACGCTGAACCCGCCATCATCGTCGTCGCAGCAGACGCCACACCGTCGCACGGACAGTGTGCGCTCACGCTCGCGACTGAGCAATGCGAACGAGCGCCGGCGCCAGGGCTCGGACGCGTCGGTCGGGAGTAGCTTCAGTGACAGCTCGGGCGGCTCGGAGCCGCGCTGGGACCGCCGCGAAAAGGAGACGAGCACTCACAGCAGCAGCGGCGGCATGATCTTGCTCGAAGAAGCCGACGAAGTCGTGAACGTCGTCGAGCCGATTCCCACGAGCTTTGTGAAGATGGAGGAGTCGATCGCGGCGCAGCAAGCGCTGCTGCGGTCGATGATGATCGAAGGCCAGAAGATGATGCAGAGCCAGAGCGCGCGCGCTGCACAGCAGCAGCAGTATCACCAGCCGCCGCCATCAGCGTACCGCGCACCGCCGCCGCCGCAGAATGAGTTCATTGCGCTCGAGACACGGCCGCGTCTCGCACTGCCGCCATCGACGACAGCATCAGCATCAGCATCATCGACGACCAAGTGAGTGCGTGCGTCAGACACTTCGATTTTGCTTCACGATCACCGCCAGTAGCAGCAGTGCGGGGCGTCCGTCGCCCATGGTAGACGCACGAAAGGCTATGCAGCCCATCGGTCCATCCATCTATCCATCTTTGCTTCCCCCCACACGCATGACCATGTCGAGAGATCGCACGCCTCCCATTCATCTCTGTACTTGACTCACTCACTCTTCACAACACGTCTACACCTACCAACATCGACTGCTAACATCAACCGTGCGATACGCTAGCTCTGCACGCGCGACGACGACGCGTTGAACGGACGACTGGATCCAATGTCGTTGTTCGCTTCGTCAGGATAGAGCATCATGCGGAGCCGGAACGTCTGCTCCAAGTCGTCGGCTTCCTGCGGCGTCATTGACGCTGTGCGCTTGAGACTCCCCGACGACGAGTTGTGACGGAGGCGCGCACCGGTGCGACTCGAGCTGTAGCTCAAGAGATTTGTATGTGAGAGCGAGAACGGGAGCGACCCATCGGACGACGACATGCTGCTGGCAAAGCTCGCAGTCGACGACAGAATGCTCGGGTTTGACGACATGAGACTTGTGCCTTCGTAGCTCTCGCCCGTGCTGTAGTTTGGTTCGCCCTTGCGCTTTGTGACATCGTCGACGCTGCGGTACGCCGCGGTGCTGCTACTCGGCACGCCTGTGTGGTTGCTGGTGCTCGTGGGAGTGACGTCGTCGAGGTCCGAGTCGTCGAGGGCGTCAATGTCAATGTCTAGATCGTTCAGATCATCACCGTCGTCTTCATCGTCAGAGAGGACGTCGAGGCACTTGGTCCGCAGCGTCTCGCGATCTATCGAGTACACAGAGGCATAAGCAAGTCAGTCCTCACGCGCTGAGCCAGCAAGACAGCAAGCGAGCGAGCAAGTGCCTGTGTACGTACAGATCGAGACGTCGAGGGCGTCAAAGTTGTCAAACTCGGTTGTGCGGACCGAGTCGCCGTCGTCCAGGTCATGGAGCAAGTGCGCCGTGATCTCCTGGCGCTCGGACCGCGCTTTCACCATACAGTTCAAGCAGAAGCGCAGCGGCACGACGCCAGTCGCAGACCGCTCCTTGCGCTCGTCCAAGAAGCAGAGCTTGACTGTGCACGTCTTGCACATAAAGTGCATACAGGCTTTGCACGTGCGCTTCGAGCGCATCATGCGAAAGCGACGGAAGCACACGCCGCAGGACGATGCGCTCGCGGATGCTCGAGACTTGGAGAACCCAGATGTGCTCGAACCGCTGCTGGTGCTCGCAGTGAGCAGAGACTGACCATGTGCAGTCCCAAGTAGTCCACTGACAACGAGGAACTTGGCTTCAGCGACGGTCACGAGGTTCAGGATCGCGGGCCAGACAAACGCGATCGTCTTCGTGACCGCCCAGGACGGGAGACTCCCAGCCGTTGAGTGCAGCGCGAGCGCGGAGACTTCGGTTCGCGCACCGTTCTCGCGGTAGATGTACAGGTACGAGATCTTGCCGCGCACGAGGTTGTTGTGCTTGCGCTCAGTCACGTGGACGCCGTCCATTGGCATCGACCGGAGCAAGCGAAAGAGCACGCGCTGGCCATCGGCGTCGCGCGTCGTGCCTGAGTACGAGAAGTAGATGAAGTCGCGCGATGCGACGAGCGCTGGCGCTGGCGACCGGAACGCGACCCACTTGACGCCGACAAAGCGGAACGGGTCCTCGCGCGTGCGCGTGGCGCCGACGTGGAGCACGGCGCCGTCGAGGAAGTGGTCTTCGTACAGATGGGCGAACGAGCAGCGCTGCTCAAACGTCGTTTCGCAGTAGAGACCGTAAATGATCGCATCGAGCGTCGTCTCGAGCGACGCGCGGATGAGCACGTTCTTGTGCGGCGAGTTCGCGACACCGCGCGCATACACTTTGAGGTTGTCGCGGTTCGCGATCTGCTCGTACCCGTCCTGCGCGCGCTCCTGGAACTGGTAGTACCACGACGATCGCTGCGTGACGACGCGCATGATCTCGTCGAACGCGACGTCGCGCCACTGCTCGAGCTTTTGCGGCGAGATCTGCACGCGCGGCAAGTCGTGCTCGTCGACAGGGAACTCGTCGAGCATGATCGATGGATCCAGGCACGGCGCGCTGTGTGTGTGATATGGTGCGGATCGATCGGTCTGTCAATGCGTGCGTGTGCGTGGCAGCGTGCAGCTCGCAGAATGCGTGGTGGTCACCATCGCGCCAACGCGCGTGTGAGGTCACCGGGAAGGTCCGGACCCGAGCAGCCGCGCTTCCGCCGAATACAAATGCGCTTACGCGACGTCGTCGTGTGCGTGCGGTGCGAAGATGGGGCGAGCGGTCTCAGAAGGCGGAACATGGGTTGGACTCGAGTGTGTGGCCATGCAAAGACTATCCAGCTTGACATGCGTCAGCAGGTCATTGAAGGGACATACATCAGCCTCGTGGGCGCTGCTTGCTTATGATGAAGGCTGGCCGTGGTGGCGAGGCTCGCACCATGCAGCAGAGCGGTGCATGCGCTCTGGTCATGTAGAGCAGGCAAGCAAGCGAACCAGGGCACCGCAAAGGCTGTGTGTGCGGCTGTCTGACCGTCGAGCCTGTCGATGCGTTGCCTCCTTTTCACAGACGTCAAACTCGCGCTGCGAACGAGCGATCATCATCGCCATCTCAGCAAGTCAGTCCGTCAGTCAGCGCTGACTCGGTGCGAATGACTGGCTGGCGGTGGGGGGGTGGACACCAGCGCTTCGATATTTTACGTGCACTGCGACACCAGCTGGTCATTGCGCCGGCTCGGCACTCGGCACCGGAGCTCGAAGAGCGCCAGCGCCAGCGCTAGCTCTCACTCGAGGGCATGCATGGCGCAGCAGTTCTGTTACGAGCACTAGCAATCGCGCTAATAATCACTCTGCGTTCGCGCGATCTGATCAGTGAGCGGCCACGCGGCGCGATCCGTTTAAAGACTCGAGACCTCAGGGTCTGTCCCTGTTCTGCCTCCAGATCACGGCGATCGGTTGACATGCGTGTCACCAGGCAGGTCAGACAAAAGAGAACACGGACTCTGAGTGCGTGTGTGACGACGCGGATGTCCTGAAGATCGCGAGTGCGCGCGTCCGAATGAAACTCGCATCCCAAGCACTCGACAGTCAACAATGCGCTCAGCTGCTGCTGCGGAAGTACGCGTCTGGATCTCTTTGCGTGTGGAGCGTGGACCTCTGAGTGCAACGTCCTCTCATGCCGATATCATCCAGACATGGAAGTCTATCCTCATGACACTCCACGTCGAGCTTCAGGCTCCATGAACACTCCATGAAGACGCTGCTCGTGTTTGATCTCATTCGATCTGTGTGGTTGCGCTCAAAGTCGAACTGCTACCATCTCAATCAATACGCACGCTCTTCACTCAAACGCTCAGGGCGTCAAGCGATGCAGCGTCGTCCCAAGCGACTTGGTGGCGCAAATGCGATACAGAGCAGACGATCACGCAGATGCATCCATGACAAGTGACAGAGAGAGATTGTGTGAGAGAGAACAAGCTAGCGCTCTACACAGGACGCGACGGAACACAGTCAGCACAGGGCATCATGGCAACGTCGTGTTTAACTGTGAATTTGCCGCTCGCGAGCGGTCGAAGTGGTAAGAGGAGACGCCGCTGCATCACTACGCTGGATGGCTCTGCACGCTGCCGAGCCATTGATCAGCAGATGCGTGACGCAATGCGCTGCATCACTTGTGCGCCATGCACCAGCACGCAAGTGTGCGTGTGTGGCGCTCCTCCTCTCTCCTACTGCTACGACTCGTCCAATACATATCCTTCGCTCTCTCTCTCTCTCGCACATGCGCATGCGCATGCGCAGTCAATCGATCGTCTCTTAGATGGAGACGATCGCATCAGCTGCTGCTGCTTACGCTGCGAGGTGCGGGAAGCACTGCTCGATCGTCAAGCCCTTGGCTGCGTGCTTGCTCTCAAAGTGCTCCTGCAGCAGCTTGATCTGCACACACACAGTGATGCACAGCCATCCAAACAGTCAGCCTAGCGTACTAGTAATTACAACGCACACGCACGCAATGCGATCGAGCCATTCGCAAAATGATGCAGACACAGACACACGAAGGAACGTACGTTGGCCGTGATCATGAAGCACGTCATGCAGATCTTGCACTTGAGCTTCTCGCGGTCGGCCTCCATCTTGCTCTTGTTCGCATCGTGGTTCTTCTGCTTCTGCTCCTTGAGCTTCTTCGCCAAGTTGCGCTCGCGCGCCGTCGCCGACTTCTGTCCGTTGCCGCCGCCCATGATGCTGCTCCTGGTGCTTGTAGGTCGAATGTGTGGAAATGGTGGCTGGCCGTAGAAGAGCGCGAAACGGCAGTAGTGACGAAAGTGAGGCATTTTGTCTGCTGCATATATAGTACCTAAAATCTTTATAAATCGGCAAAATGGCATGCAAATATTTCATTATGCCCTATTTCAGACGAAAACTATTAAGTAATTTTCATTCACAAGCACAAACTGCATTATATTTACATGTAATAGATGTAACGAAAGGACGTGGCCATTGTGATCGCAAGGTTGAGCACATCGAGAGGAGAGCATGCATCGCTGTTGCAGCTCGTGCTTGTCTCTACACGCTCTCTGCACAAGCACGCAATGAATAGCAAAGTTACTCCAGCGTGTATGTGCGCATGTGCACTGCGTCGAGCTGCATCAAGCAGCAGCGATGCACCAGACACCAACAGATGCGAATCGAGAGCTGCAACACCAGCATCAGTGACACCAATGCCTCCAGCTCCCATGCCATCTGCCGCCACGTACACACACGTGCATCAGCACCACCAGCATCACCAATATCAGCAACAGTCGTGCTACTACAACAGAGGCGCAGCATCGCATTCGGACGAGTCGCTTGCGCTCTTGCAGCTCAAAGTGCGGTCGCTCGACAAGTACAAGACCAACTACGAGCTCCTCTGCAGTCAGCTCGAAGAGCTCAACGCGCAGATCGGGCTTCAGCTCGAGCAGCACGAAGCAGACGTGACGACACTCAATGCGACGATCGCGACACTCCAGCGCACGAACCACGACCTCGAGCGTGCGTTGCGCGAGAGCCAAGCGCTCTTGGCGCCGCAGCAGCAGGTCGTCGAGCAGGACCGCGCGTACTCGGAGCGCGTACATGCCCAGCTGAGTACTGCTGCCGAGTTGCTCAAAGCGACAGAGAAGCGCATTGAGAGCAAGGAGCAGGAGCTCGTCGCACAAGTCGCGGCGCTCGAGACACAGCTCGCAGCTGTGACGCTAGACAACGGCACACTGCAACAACAGACTGCGCAGCTCCAGGACCAGCTCTGCGCGTCAGAGAGCGCCTCCGCCACTGCGCTTCGCGACGCGCAGCACAAGCACGAAAAGCTCAAGAGCAAGTCCAGACAACAGCTCGCAGCTCTATGTAGCGAGCGCGATACGCTCGCACTTGAGCTTGAGTCGCATCGCGCGCTGACGCGCAGTGCAAAGAAACAAGCGACGCACCTCGCGACAGAGAACGACGCGCTGACAAAGCAACTACGCGCTGTCAAAGGCGACGTCGAGAGCGTCGCAGCGCTGCTCGAGCGGCAAAACGAGAGCACTCGCCACTGTGAGCAGAAGCTCGCGCGATGCAAGAAGCAGCTCAAGCAGAGCGAGTGTGCAGCGGTGCGTGCGACGCAGCAGGTCGATCGACTTCAGAGCGAGCTCTTGGCTGCGACTGAAGCGCTCGTACACAAGAACACGCACATTGAAGCGCTCCAGACGGCGCTCCGAGCGCTCAAGACGCAGTGCGAACAGCACGAGCGCGAACTCCGTGAAGCACACGCTAGGACTGAGACACTGACGACTCAAGTCGCAGCACTCGAAGCGCAACAAGCACCTGAGCAGCAGCACCTCGACACGCACAAGTGTGCACGCGCGCGGACGTACCGCAAAGAGCTCGAGCACATGCGGCAGTTGCTCGCAATGAACCACGAGCGCGCGAGCGAGTCCTCAAAGGGCGTCCTCGCACTCAAGCAAGAGCTCTTGAGCGTCCAGGAGCTCCTGCACTCGTACCGCAGTCGCCAGGACAGCTGGCGCCAGGATCTGTGCAATGACGACGCTAACGAACAGCAGCAGCAGCATGCGGAGCGCTGTGCAGCCAGTCGAGCGGAAGCGTCGGTGCTCAAGTGTGCGATCATGGAGCAAGTCGCCGCTGCTGCTGCGAGTGTCGCAACTGCTGTTCACTCGGCTTCAGCTCGAGTCCGCTCGACCAGCAAGCGGCGGCAAACAACGTGATACAGCCCCAGTGACACTGTGACGTGCGCTCGCTCACACCACACTACGTTGCTTTGCCAGTGCTACTGCTGGTAGCGCCAGACGCGGCTTTCGCACTCCGCACGAGCGCTTCGTACCGCGTCTTGAGTTTGTCAAACTCTTGACGGAGGAACGCGTTCTCCTCTTGCAAGTCTTCGATCTCGTGCGTCTGGTCGCTCGCTGGCAGTCGTGCGAGACTGCTGCGGCTGCTCTGGTGGTGCTGCTGCTGTTGTTGGAGATCATCGAGGCGGCTCGTCAGCGCTGCGATCGCGTCGTCTTTTGCTTTGAGACTCTCGCGGAACGTCCGGCGCATGGCGTCGACTTCACTTGCGCTCACGGCGTCACTTCGCGTCTGCTGCTGCTGATGTCCGAGCGCTGGCATCCCAGGCTTTCGCTACCGACAAGCACACACACGTCACAGTAGGTCAGCACCCACAGAGTGTAGTGTCGAGTCCTAGAGCGAGAGAGAGAGAGCTAAGGAGAGGACACAGACGTACTGGGATGCGAGAGACAAACGACGATGCGTCACTCGAGAGCGCTGGGAGCATTGACGGCAGCGGCGGCTGCTGCTGCTTTGCAAGACGGAGCTGTCGGTCCTTGTCGTCCAGCTGCGTCTGCAGCGTCTTCACAGCTTCCTGGAGCCGCTCCTTTTCTGCCTACGCTCATACATACACATAGAGAGACACACACACTCGCCTAGTCAGTCCGTCTGTCCGCCTTGGTCACGCTCACGCGCATGCACCTACCGCCATGGTCCGGTACTGCGCTGCTTCGCTTGGCACTGGCATGCCCGTCGCGGACAGGAGCGCTGTAGCACTCGGCTGCCGCTGCTGTTGCTTGTACTCTGCGACGAGACTGCGCAAGCGCTCGAGCTCAGCCGCCATCGACCGGTCGTCCTTCTGACTCGCGCTCTCAGCTGTCCGTGCGCGCTTGACCTCTTGGACCTTGGCTTTCCACGTCGCGAGCTGCGTCTGGAGCGCATCAATGAGCGCGTCGTCGTTCTGCGACTTGTCCACGAGCACTTGGACCTTCGTTCGGCTCTCAGCTCGTTCTTTCTCGAGCGTCTGGACGCGCGACTTGACGGCGTCGTGCGTCTTCGTCACAGCTGTGAGCTTCGTCTGGAGCTCGTCGCGCTCGAGCGTGAGCTTATCCAAGAGCCGCTGCTTCTGCGCCTGCTGCGCAGTGAGCTCGTGCTGCACGCGCGCGTCGACTGTGTTCGTCGGGAGGAGACTCCCAGTGCGAGGACTCGCGTCACTGGGACTACTTGCAGCCTTTGCGAGCTCGGCTTGGAGCTTTGCGACCTTGGCTTTGAGCACAACGATCTGCTGTGCGCGACCGCGCTTGCCGCCGTCAGCGCTACTGCCATCGTGGATCTCGTCGAGCGAGACGTCGTCGTCGACTTCGCGCTGCAACGCGCGCTGGAGCTTCTTGCAGTCTTGCTGCGCCTTGTCGTGCTTGGCTTTGAGGTCGTCGAGCTTCTTGAGCGACGATACAGTCGACGCGCTGTCGCTGCTGCTAGCGCTTGCAGCTGGTGTTGATGGCGGACCAGAGCTGCTTGGCCGCTCGAGTAGACTACTCCTCTGAGCGTCGTCGCTCAGTGGCAACTGAACATTCACAGCAGCAGCAGACGCAGCAGTCGCGCGCGCTTGGAGCCGCGCAGCTTTGAGCTTGAGCGTCTCGACTTCGTGCTCGAGCTGCGTCTTGGCAGTCTCCATGGCTTTGCACTGCTGCGCGGCGTCGACTGCGAACTGCTTCTCGCGCTGGAGCGTGCGCTTGAGGTGCCGCACAGTCTTGGCTTGGTGCACGATCTTCGCATCACGAAGGTCCTAGAGAGCCAAGCAACAAGCAGTGCAAGCAAGAGAGAGCGTGAGCAACGACTATGGATGCATGAGAGCGTGTGAGCGCTAGTGTTCGTACGTGCTCGACACCGTCGTCGCGATCAAGCAGGAGGTCATGTACTGCCTCGGCGCTCAATCCTGGCACAGGCGCGAGCGCTTCGAGCTGGATCTGCAATCTACGCGTTCACACGCATCCACGCATGGCATGGTTAGCTCTAGTGAGAACTGTAGAACGAGTCCTCCTCGCCTAGGACGCCACGTGCAAGCATACGTCTTGATCTGCCGCTTGTACTCGGTCACCTGCGACGCGAGCTGTGCGTTTGCGTTCGTGAGCTGCTGAATGGCGCTCACGTCAGTGCTCTCCCACTGAAAGTCGCCCTGGAACGTGTCTGCAGCAGCAGGAGGTAGCGCTGCTGCACTACTACTACTACTACTACTGCTGATGTTGTTGTTATCATGGTCGTCGTCGTGCTTGCGTGTGGGCGAGTGGTACACTGGCGCACCGAGGCGCTCACTGTCCGAGTCGCCGTCCGACGATGAGCTCTCGTCGTCAAACTGCGGCACGATGAGCGCCGGCTAGATGAATGAATAAACACGAGCGGTTGAGACAAAAGTACATCCCATCAGCTTGTGCGCCTTTGTCGCTCAAGCTCTCTCACACATGCATCGCATTCACACACCTGCTTGGTCGGCGCGTCAGCCTGACGCCGCATGGTCACATCAATGACCTTCCGGCCGTCTGCGAGCACATGCACGTGCGTGCTCTCGACCTCCATCGCGCGGGCACCTCGTGCGCTCGGCTGCTTGAGCATCGCAACGTCGACACTACACTCGCTCGCAAACACTGTCAGGTGTGTGAGCGCATGAGCGGTTGCACAAGTCTAACTTTGCAACATTGGCGAAGTCTTCAGAGGCCGACACCAACAACCACGAAGGTTGGAACTCAAGACTGTCGAATCCAAGTACAGCAACACGTACCAGACAAACCGCGACGGCAGTCTGAGCTTGCGTAGTACAGCAGCAGCACCAGCAGGAGCTCATCCGAGGAATCCAGGCATCTCTCGCAGTGGGAGCTACAGCAGTAGCACGACTAGCGGCTA
>JAASFL010000370.1:0-21009 GCA_023333735.1 Globisporangium takayamanum
CACTTCGAGTCTCATGGCGTCACACTCACAAAGAAGGTGATGATCACGAAGACGTGCGTGTGCATTCCCAATGACGACCGCGCACTGTGGGGACGTACTGAGACCTACTTACCTACCGACCTAACTACGTACGAACTACTATGTGCTACTTGTGTGTATGTGGTGCTGCGCGAATGCCTTGAGTCCACTGGCGGGGTCTCGGATAAATAGTACAGACATTGCTGGGCGCTCGTGCGTCTTGAGCCTCAACGTCCTTATGCGCAGTCCGAGAGCGTGAACGACCACGACGGTACGGCCTTTGTCTCGTTCCAGCGCGCCTCTTCCTCTTGGAGCCAGTCGTTGAGCGAGCAGCGGCCGCTCACGACTTTGCTCGGGACGTCAGGTGCATCGACGACTGCAGCGTTGCCCTGCGAGAGGTCTTCAAAGACCATGCCGTCGAGCACAGCGCCAAACACTGGCGTCGCGTCGCTCCACTCGTCAAAGCTCAGCGGCGAGAGCGCGCCGTCGTCGTCGCCTGTGAGGTCGCGCGAGCTCTTGTTTGACGACGGCGCAGTCGGCGAGTCAACCACGACAGTCGACACTGCAGGCATTGGCGAGGCACACACTGCAGCGATAGCGGTAGTCGACGATGGAGCGGGCGAGCTCGGCGCACTGAACGACGCGACTGGCGACACTGGCGAATCGGTTGGCGTCGACTCGAGACTGCGCGGCTGTGGGACTGGCCGCGGCGCTGGCGGAGGCGACGCTGGCGTCGGGTGCGCAGCGAACGCAACGGACTGGCCAATCTTGTCGGCAAAGCGGAGGAACTCGCGGATCCAGTAGTCCGACTCGGCGGCTTTGAGCTCCTGGATGTTGAGTGCGTGGCCAAACTTGCAGCGGTACTGAATGTGCCAGTAAAAGTGGTTCCGGAGACTCGAGACGCGCTTCTGGAGCTTGATGTGGAGGTTGTAGCAGTACGTCTTGCGGTACTGGTAGAAGAAGTTCTGCTTCCCGATCGCGTGGCCCGAGTACTTCTTCGTCACGCGCAGTGGGTCGCACTGGAGCAAGCTCGCAATGAAGCCGCGCAGGTGCAAGCCGTCCACGAGCGGCAATGCACCGAGCTGGAACTGCTTCATCATCATGTTGGCGTACTTGTGTTCGTCGTTGCTCCACTTGCCTTTGCGCACCATTGCGTTCGGCGCGTTCTTGAACTCGCGAAAGATCTTGACAGTCGTCACGGGCACGGCGCACACTTCGCACTGCGTGAGTGGCCACGCAAAGACGCAGCGCGGGTGGAACCGGTGGCCGCAGCCGTCGAGCTCGAGGATCGCGCCGCACGACTTGCAGCCGTCGCAGCGCGTTGATCCTTCATTCGTCTCTGGCGTCGTTGGCGCGCGTGTCGTGCTGCTGCTGTGCGACTCGGTCATCGTTGGCATTGGTGCATCGGCGCTCGCGCTGTTCATGATCGTGCTCATGCTCATGCTCATGCTCATGCTCATGCTGGTATTGGTGGTAATGCGGCGGACGTGGTGAGTTGAGGAATAAGCGATGCTCGCGCGTGCCGCCGCCACCGCCACCGCCGCGACTGTAGCTGCTCGCGTCGTCGTCCGAGGAGCGCTGCTGCGATCATCACCATTGCATCGCGTCAGGTGGCGTGGCTTTTCTGCACTCGTTTGTCCGCGAAATGAGGAGGATTGACCAACACTCGCACAAGTAGAAAGTTCTCCAAATACGCGCAGTTCATTGGCTACTGCACTTGGTTAAAATTCCACATCTAGCCATAAATCCTCTCCAACAGCCTCAAATACTCTTGTACAGCCTTTTAGCGCGCCAAATTGCGCCAAAATCTATCGACTTGCGCTTCCCGCGCTTTGCCCATGACATCCTAGACGTCCTATGCGCTGTATGTGAGTGTAGCTCTTGGCGCTGCTTATGGATTGAGCGCGTGGATCTTCTCAATGACGTCAAACACAGTCGGCCGTGCACTTGCGTCCTGCGTGAGCAGCCACCTGAAACACCGACGACGACCGCACAACACACCATCAGACAGACACCACGCTGTCAGCACCACCGCACTCTTCAATTCGCGTCGTCGCGCACAGACAGCTCGCTCTCTCGCTCTCTCATAGAACCATTGAGCCACAGAGACTAAGACGCACCGAATGAGGTCGCAAAAGCCCTGAGAGTACGCATGCGTCTTTGGGAACTTGATCGCACCGATGACTGCGAGGTAGGAGCACTCGACCACGCGCACGTCGCCATTGTCAACGAACGCGCACTCAAACGGCGAGTAGCCAAACGCCATCGCAAAGAGCAGACACCCGAGTGACCAAACTACCGGTAGCACACAAAAGCAGTCAGTCAGTTTGGTCAGGTGAGTTTGCTAATGAGTCGTCGCAAGCACGGCGTACCGTCAGTCTTGCTCGTGATGCGCGCGAGGTCTGGGACGTCGTACAGCTCTATCGCAAGAAGAGCACAAGCAGATAGGAAAGAGAGCGTGACGACACAGTAGAGCGCAACGCAATTAAACACACGCATGTACCTGGCGCGCGATACGGCATGGAGCTCAGCTGCGCGGCGCGCTCTTGGAGCAGCAACGCGTCCGCGCGCTTCGTGATTGTGACGTCTGCGAGTGCGACCGAGCCAAAGTCGGTCAAGATCGGCTCGAACGTGTCCGAGAGCAGCACGTTCTCTGGCTGTTCATACAAACGCAAAGTCAAGCAGGCGTCTATGTCAGTCGGTCACCTCAACACACAGAGAGAATGGGACCTCCAGCAAACACGAGACCTTGATGTCACGATGCGCAAGCGGTGGTGACTTGGCGTGCAGTTCGCCAACTGCGCGGCAGATCTTGACAAAGAGCTCGAGGATCTGCGTCTCGGGTATCCGCGTGCGGCGGCTGCATATACATATGCATACCGAGAGACAAGTGAGCTCGTGGGGACACGCATGTGAGCTGCTCATGCAATGCAATGGACGTAGAGACCTCATTGCGATGTCGATCATCTCGCGCAGCGTTCCGTTCTGCTTGCCACAGCCACAGGGCATATGAAGCGTCAGTGTCAGCTTAGTCTACCACACAAGAGCGAGCGTCTGCATGCAATCGCCGCACCTCCATGAATGGGAAGAGCAAGTAGTACTCGAACGTGTTTGCGTCGAGCGAGAGCACTGCGTAGTCTGTGAGCGGCATGATGTGCGGATGCGCGAGTGCTTTGTGCGTCTGGATCTCCTGCTTCGCCATCTCGATCTGCTCGTCGCTCTGGCACAAGATCTTCTTGAGCGCAAAGCGCTCGCCTGTGAGAGTGTCGCGCGCATTGTACACAAACGAGTAGCCGCCCTGTGCGATCTCACTCCCGACTGCGACACTGTCTCCATGAGTCGCACACGGTAGCGATCAGTAGCTGATGGCGGCTATCGCGAGGGACAATGTACGCTTGTGCGCATCAGCTCCGACCAACACATGCACAAGAAGCAACATGGACGTACATGCGACCGCTCTGCATCGTGACAGTGTGCGTATAGCCAAAGCACTGGAGCATGCGCTGCAATGCATGGAGCGGGAAGAATGTGACGCTCGAACAGAGTGTATTCGCAGTTGCACTCGAGGCGCTCGATGCGCGCCGCGCTCCTGGCAAGAAGTGCTGCTGCGCGGAGCTGCTGCTGGTGTCGTCACTTGGAGTCATCATGGTCGCTTGTGTGTGTCAGTTATGGCAGACACAACAAACAGGCAAATCTATTGTGCGAATTATATGAGCCTTTGTCTAATGCAGATTCGCATGCGTTCACATACTCAAATCAAGATAAAACACGACCAACGTTCAGAATGAGTCGTGTTCATTCCTAACTGCTCTCTATGCACACGTCTGTAGCCCTTCTTCGCTCGATCACGCGTCGTCGCTGTCGTCGTCGAGGTCGTCGTCCTCATCGTCGTCGTCTTCACTGTCGTCGTCGTCGTCATCCACGAGCATACTCATGCTCATTGACGGCTTTGCGACTGGCGCAGCAGCAGGCACGCTCCGTTCGCTCTCCGCGTCGCTCGAGACACTGTCGTCCTCATCGTCTTCGTCGTCATCGTCGCTGCCCATGTCGACATCGTCACTCGAGCGCGTTGGTGCGATCGTCTCTTGTGCTGGCGCCTTGGACGCCTCTGTGTCTCGACGCACCACAGCTTTCTTCACAGCGCTGCGGTCTTCGTCCTCAGTCTCCGAGTCGCTCGTGTCCGCACCAGCCGCGCGCTTGGAGCCGTCCTGGACCTTCATCTTGATCAGATCGAGCCGTTCTTTCGCTCGTCGGTTCGAGAACCACGTCTTGATCTGGCGCTTCGTGACGCTCATGGCGTGAGCAAAGTGGTCATCTGCGTGGTCGCCTTGGTTCAAAATCTGCTGGAGCTCGTTCATGCGCGCGACGCTCGGCCGCGGGTTCTTCTCGTACTCTTCGATGATTGTCGCGAGCTGCTTGACGTTGAATATCCGTCCAGGGTGCGGCGCTGACTTGCTACTTGCGTCTTTCTTGCTGCGCTTTAGCGCCGGGGCCTTGGCGTCGCTGCTACTCGCAGGGGCTTTGCGCTTCGAGCTGCCACTCGCGCTCTTGCCTTTGCTCGCTTTCGACGACACGCTCGCTGCGCCATCGTCGTCGTCGTCGTCGTCATTGTCGCTCCCAGAGTCCGAGTCACTGAGACTCGAGACGGTGCCGTCAACGTCTTGGAGGTCGACTGACGTGAGCGCTTGCGGGCGCTGGTTCGTTGACCGGCGCTTGTAGAACCAGCACCGGATCTGCTTGTAGTCGATCGACTTTTGCGCGTCGTCGCTCGTTGGATCGCGCACGCCGATTGCATTGAGCTTTGCTGCGAGCTTGTCGAGCTTCTTCTTGCTCGGCGTGTCGTCTTTGTGGAAGTGCTTCTCGAGTTTCACGAGCTGCTCGATCGAGAACTTGACGCGCGGACGGCGACTGTCTGGCGACGCCGCCGGTGAGTCTGGCGACGCGCCTGGCGTCTCAGGCAACGACTCGGTCTCGACGTCTACGAGCAACGACGACGACGTTGTAGTTGTTGGTGGCGCAGACGCTGCGGGAGCCGCAGCAGCAGCTGGCGGCGCTTTCTCCTTCTTCTTGCGCGGCGCGTTCGACTTCTTTGGCACTGGCACAGCGATGATCGCGCCCGTCTCGTCCACGACAGCAGGGCCAATGCCGAGATAGCTATCAAAGACAGCGTCGCCCTTCTCAACGATCAAGTTGTACTCGTCCAGGAGCTTGTTCGTCGCTTTGATGAGCTCCTTGTTGTCTTTGTAGGCTTTCAAGACGAGCGTGAGCTGTCGGTGGAGCGCCGACTCGATGAGGATCTCGCGCGGGATCATGACCGACATGAGGAGCTCAATCACGTCCGTGAGCTCCTCTGGCGCCGCGTCCTCTTCCAAGAGCTTGAGCATCTTCATCTTGATGTGCGTGACTTCGTCTTTCCCAAGCGGCTTCAGCGGTCCTTGCCGCGCGTTCTTGTACGGCACATGCAGTCGCTCGCGCGCTCGGTCGATCGCCGCGGCACGCACAGCTTTGACCTCTTCTTCGCTCTTGCCAGCGTCCCGCGCTTCCTTCACGACCTTGCGCACCGACGCGACAAAGTCCACGCGAATGCGCTTCTTCACGTTCAGCGCCGACTTGGTCGTCACAACTGGCGCTGGCAACGTGCCGTCACTTGCGCGGTCTTTGCTCACGCCGCTCGCGCTCGACTGCTGCGCGCGCAACGCAGCGTGTGCTTTCGACTTGGTCGCTGGCAATGGCTGCTCGCCGCTGCCTGTGAGCAGCAAGTCGCCGGCTTCATCGACGATCTCGCCCGCGCCTTTGACGTTCTCGCGCAAGCGCGAGACGCGCGCCTCGAGGACTTCCTTTGCTTCGTCAATATACGCGGCTTTCATGCGCTTGATGCTCTCGCTGTCCATGCCCGCAGTCGAGACGTCCTTCATCTTGAGACGCATGTAGTCGAGTCGTTCCTTCGCGCGGCGATTGTCAAACCAGATGCGGATCTGTTTGATCGAGATGCCATCGGGCTGGAGCTCCTTGTCTGCGTACTCAGGGCAGTTGATCAGCCGGAACATCGCTTGGATCTCCGCAGACTCGGGACGGGACGATTTTTGGTACCAGTCCTCGAGCTTCTGGATCTGCTTGGACGAGTACAGTCGACTCGCGCCGTTCTTTGCCTTGTTGCTGTTGTTGGTGTTGCTGTTGTTTGCCAATGCGCTTGTACGCGATGCAGTCGACAGCGGCGTCTTGCGAGCGCTAGCAGACGCTGCGGATGTGCCAAGGCGGTGCGCGTCGTCGCGCGCAGCAGCGGCTGGCATCTTGATCTCTTTGATCAAATCGAGTTCAAACTGGATGCCTGTGACTTGGAGCTGCTCAAGCAAGTGCTTGAGCGACGTGAGACCTGCGTACACGCGCGTGAGCAGCACGTCCTGGTCGCTCACACCTGCGGTCGTGCTGCTGCTCGTGCCGTGGATCTTAAAGTCGGTCGTGGGCGAGTGCGCAACGGGCGACAGCGGCTTCTGCGCGGGCTGACCACTCGTGGTAGTGGACAATGCGACTGGCAGTGTGAACGGCGGCGGCTGGTCGGTCGAACTGTTCCCATTGCCAGTGCCGTTGCTCTCGCTCTTGACGACTGCACTTGCGCCGCCATTGCGGCTACTACTGCTCTCGTGCGGCTGCAAAGGCTGCGTCTGCTGACCATTCACTGCGGTCATTGAACGCCAGGCAGTGCCCATGACACTGTCAATCTCCGCGGTGAGGCTGCTCACGACCTGCACCATCTCGTCCGTGCGCTCGAGCACAGTGTTGTTGATGAGCTTGCCGCTGCGGAGAGCGATCTCAGTCACGCGCTTCAGCTCGATCTCGGCCGCAGACGACAGTGTCACGCTGCCGCCTGCGAGCGGATCAATGCCCTGCGCGCGCGCGGCGGCGAGCGCAGCTTGCTTCGCAGCGTTCCGTGCCGCGCGCGACTTGTTTGAGTCGCCGCCGCCTGGACGCTTGCGCGGCGTCGACGACACGACTGCGCTGTCGACTGGCTCGATCTTCGTGGACTCAGTGTCGCAGTCGGGACAGAGCCACTGTTTCCCCTGCGCGTTGATGAGCTTGTTGTAGCGCTGGCGATAGCAGCTCGAGTGGTACATGCACTTGCACTGCGTACAGAGCATCGCGCGGCGCCCATTGCGGTGCTCGCCGCACACTTCGCACTCTTTCCGAGCGCCCGTGCGGCGGCGCGCGGCGATGATCGCCGACAAGTCGCCGGTCTTGAGCGTCGCAGTTGTTGTCAGTGGCGCAGACGACGCCGTTGTCGCTGGCGTTGCAGCCTCAGCTTTCACTGGCGACCGCGCGCTCGAGTCCGAGTCATGTGGGCCAGTGTGCTGGCTCGTACCGCTCGTGCGGCTCGCAGACGCTGCCGTTGATACAGTGTCGTCGTCGGTCTCGACGCGCGTCGGCGTTGCTGTGCTGTCGAGGTCGTCGTCCGATGGTGCGTTGATCGACTCGTCGTCGTCTTTCTCGACGCGCACGCCGCCGTCGTCTTCATCGACATCGTCGTCCTCGTCGTCGTCATGGTCCTGGCCATGAGCTGCTCGGGTCGGTATGGCGTCGCTCTTGACCGACGCCGCATCGTCGAGGTCATCGTCATCGTCGTCTGCGTCATCAACGTCGCTGTCGTTGCGCTGTGCGCCTCGTGCACTCGATACGGCGTCGAGGTCATCGTCTTCTTCGCCATCGTCATCGTCATCGTCGTCGAGGTCGTCGTCTTCATCGTCCTCATCGTCATCGTCGTCGTCGTCGTCTGACGCAGACTGCTGGTGGCTCTTGTACACGAGCAACGCTTTCTTCTTCTCCGTTGCATCGGCGTCCGTGACGCTCTCTGGCGACCGCGCTGCTGCTGCTGCAACGTCGCGCTCGTCCTGCATCATGTCAACGTCCGACATCGTGCGCTGCTCGTTCAATTGGACGTCTCCTCAATTGGCGTGCACGTCTCGCGGCTCTCGGCCTGAATGAATGGACTTGCGTTTGTCGAGGAGCGTTGCTCTCTCTCGATCGACCGCTCAAGCGCTCTGCTCTTCTTCACGCCGCGTCGCGTGTCGGTCTCTCTCTCTCGAGAACGCAGGCAGACACAGCCGCCGTGTCTCTAGTGTGCGGGGGATAATGGGGGAAACCACCAGACAAACCGAATGGAGCGGGGTCGCGCATGCTGTCGCGATGTATTGCGTCGCAACACGGATTTGACTCGTGTTTAGTATGCAAAAAGGATAAACCAAGCGAGCGAAAAGAGAGGGACTAAATGTTGAAAACGCAATTGGTGGGATTACCACATAATATACCAGATTCAAACTTGTATTAGTCAAGCAAAATGGAATTATTGTAGATCGTTTTCAATCGCCTATTTTAGGGCATCCTGATGAGATGTGTCGTTGGTTCGTTGTTGAGTCATGTTGGGTCATGCAGGGTGGTGGGCTGATGAGGTGCCGACAGGCACCAGAACCCGACATCGGACCAGGTTTGCCTCGCCACTCCGCTTCCCGCACTCGTACTTATGCTAGCACAGTCGTACCTAAAGAACGCTCAACTCAAATCGTGTGAACACATCGCAAAAAGCATGGATCACCACGAGTGAACACGACGACTGAAGGAAGCTCTTCTTCGTCGAGCCTTTCCTAGAGCGCTGGCGCTACCTAAGCTTTAAGAAGTTTGCAAGCTCGACGCACTGTTTGCGTATCCTGTGTATGTATAGGTGCCAGAGTCGGTGCGGCCAGGCCGTCGTCCAATGTGTTTGACGGACCAGTGCAACTGCACACCTCGTATCAAGGGGTACATGCAGCGCGCTGTGGATGATGTCGATTACAAGACTGTGATTTGTCAGTCGTTTATTGTTGAGTCATGTTGGGTAATGACGGATGTTAGATCCCCTCGACCGATCAAAGCAAGCAACGGCAACCCCAGCTGTAGCATTGGCAATCGCACTACTTCTAGGGTTCAATCAGTCGCAACATGTTGTGTTAGGTTTTGTGTGAGCAGGCTTTCAGGCATGGAACCAAACATGGTTGTAAGGAGTCGAGACGCTGCAGCCGTGATACCTGAGGAATAATCTTCGTGCGCATGTTTTTGAGATCAATCATAGTCTCCAAAGATCTCCAGCCGGCGTTTTTCTGCCCATGCCTGAGCTCCAACAGGGTTATGAACCCAACACCGTCACGATGACGAAGCAAAGACACAGCTGAAAGTGCTCCAGTCGAGTGATCGTGACTGGCACTTTTACAAGCTGGTTATGCACAACGTCTTCGAGGAGCAGTAGATGGTGGACCTATCGACGACAAGGTTGACCCAATGAGGCTCATGACAGACGGATACGCTCATTGCGAGTGAAAGCAAGGAAGGCCGTGTTTGTATGCAACTTTGTCCAACAATGAACTTCACCAGCCCCTATTCATCAGGATCAGTCGATCGTCGAGCATAATCGCGCTTCTTTGCACCTGTGCATCGTGCGCATATGGCATATAACCAGTAATTATATGAACTCGTGTACGTAAGCAAAGTACGAAGACAACTATGTTAATCCCTTTCGTACCTTCACGATCTTCCCACTCTTTAGTTCCGGTTAAGCAATGAATCTAGGGTGTCCCGTGGCAGCGGGATCGCTGTAGCTAGCTAGTATCGCTGATGTCTGTCGCATCAGTGATGGAGTCGACGTCGAAAACGGAGGTGCATTCGCACCAGCCATGCGTGTTGACGATACGGTTCTGCGTCAAAATCGCTGCTGCGGTCGGTGTAAACAGCAATAACGTGCTCGAGGAGTGCGAGTCTTGACAAAGAATGTGACGACGTTTTGAGCTAGGTGGTAGACGTGAAGCGGACGAGCACAAGAAGGAAAGACAGCAAAGACAGCAAAGAAGACGAACATGAGCGCGTAAAGGATCTTCTCGGTGGTGGTCTTGGAAATGATGGCAGGTGGCACGGGTGAGGCGAGACTAAGAGCGAGACTACTTCGATCAACACGCATCGATAACTATTTTATTATGGAACAAACCAGCAAAGCAACAAAGTGACTGTGCGACGTTCGGATTGCGTTTGTCTTGGCCCAGAGCGCTCACATATATCATCGATACCGGCTTCTGAGTCGAGAATGCCGAACTCTTTGAACTCAAGTCTCATAACAAGGAAATGGATCGAATATATGTTGGGTAACAAAGGGTATTATATCTCTTGGACTGATCAAGCAAAGCACCACAAAGGTCGTTCGATCTCCTGGAAGTATCAAGTAAAGCAACAACAATCGTGGCTGTATCATTTCAAATCACATTATTACACGAGAAAGTTATGGCCACTAAGCCACTCGCCGTTGCTCGTCCAAAGGCAGAACATAGGTGAGCAGAACGGCAAAGACTGTGGCCGAATTTTGCCTGTGCGCAGCATCTCCTGTGTCCACGCCTGGATGGTCTTCTTCATCTCTGTAATTTTTGGGTTCAATCAGTCGCAACAAATTGTGTTGTGTTTAGGGGTAAGACTTAAGGCGTGGTGCTAAGAAGCATGAGATGCTACAATGAGATGCTACAATTGTGGGATCAGAGGAGCATGAGGAGCATGAGGAACTCGCACCAGAGGTCATCTTGAAACTCGGATTTTTGAGAACAAGAGCGAAACTTGCAACAAGCGGCCGACTGGATCCTTCTAGAGGTGGTAATCGAAGCACTCTACCGCTCATGTTCGCATCACACTGCACCATTCTATGCGACGGCGACGACCAAAGAGGTTGTCCTTGTTTTTGATTGCGCAATGGTGTGTTTTGGAATGAATTCCATTTTCATGTAAGGTCCTTCTTGCTCACCAATTTTTACTTGGCGGACAAACTTCTGGTTTTAAGACCACCTCTCTTGATCACGTCTTTTCCTGACTTCCGCGACCTCCATCGGAGTCGCCTTTACTGTCAGCTCTCATCAGACGCTGACGAAGTATTAGCACGCCTCAGACGGCTAAAGAATTCTTTGTTGCCTCTGCCACCTCTGGCCGCGAGGCGACCTTGCGTTCTATTTGCAAAGTGAGCACGAGTGGTGCGCTGGTGCTGCTCATCGTTCTTGTCCTCTGCACACCGCCACCACTCATTGCTATACATGTATACTAGGTAGACGGCCAGTGCTATCCACCGGACCGCCACTACTTTTGCACCGTCGCTACACTCTGAACTATCGCTCGCTCACCGGCTTTACCACCCAGGCAATTACAGTTGGTAATGCAAGGTCACCACAGACTCATACTTGCTGATGTCGTGCATGCTTGCTCTTGTATGCGAACAACAGCAGATCGCTATTGCTTTCTCTCTCTTCCCCTGACACGATTCGATTGCAGTTGGAGCTAGGTCTATCGCAGCAGCAACAGAGCGGATTGTCAACCAATACAACGTCAATACGATGATACTCCGGGGTCTCCTGAATCTATACTGTACGAAACTGGTCGGAATGTGGAGCTCGTTGCTTTGCAGCCAGCGGAATAGTGTGTTTGGAGAGTTCTATCGCTGCAGCAGTAGAGCGGATGGAATGGTCGTCAACACGATGAGATGTGTCTTCTGGTTCTTGTTGTACATTCCCTTCTTTAATGTGTGACACGCTATTAAGGTTGTACTAGGATAATTTCCGATTTTTTGTTCGAAATCCGACGTGCTACACGAATATAGGGAGCCGTTGCAACTCAGACAAGCAAAAGCTTCTCTTCTCTCACACGCGATCTTCTTCTCACCATCAAAGAGCTCACGAGCAGCAGCAACAGCAGCACGATGGCAGGTCTGTGGAAGCTCACGCTCGGCGCAGTGCTCGCGCTATTTGCCGCACCCAGCGCCCGTGCAGTCGAGACGTCGTCTGTGCTGCGCAATGGCACGACGTACACGCTGACAGAGGACCCGGTCGCGCCGGGCTTTTGCGACGAGACCAAGCAGTTGAGCGGCTACTTCAAGCTCGATGGGTCCAAGTCAAAGAACTACTTCTACTGGTTCTTCGAGTCGCGCGGCACGCCGTCGACCGACCCCGTGATCATCTGGCTCACGGGCGGTCCTGGCTGCAGCTCGATCCTCGCGCTGCTCGAAGAGAACGGACCGTGCTCAGTCAATGACGACCTCACGCTCAAGCGCAACGCGTTCTCGTGGAACGAGCGCGCGAACATCATGTGGATCGACCAGCCGACCGGCGTGGGCTTTAGTTACGGCGACCGAAGCGAGTACGCCACGGACGAGAAGACGGTCGGGGACGACATGTACCAGTTCCTCCAGCAGTTCTTCGCGGCGCACAAGGAGTACCAAACCCAGGAGTTCTACGTCTTTGGCGAGAGCTACGGTGGGCACTTTGTCCCAGCGATCGCGCACCGCGTGTTCACGGGCAACCAGCAGAACGAAGGCTTGCACATCAACCTCCAGGGCTTTGGCATTGGCAACGGACTCACAGATCCGCAGGTCCAGTACAAGTACTACCCCGAGATGGCGTACAACAACTCGTACAACGTCAAAGCCGTGTCGTATCCGGTGTACTTGGCAATGAAAGCTGCGGTCTCGCCGTGCATTGCGATGATCGCCAAGTGCCAGACGAACAAAGCCGCGTGTCTTGCGGCCCAGAGCTTCTGCAACGCGGCGCTCGTGGCGCCGTACTCGGCGTCTGGACTGAACGTCTACGACGTGCGCGAAGCGTGCAAAGTCTTTCCGCTCTGCTACGACTTCTCGCACGTTGAGAAGTTCTTGCGGCTCGAGAGCACGCGCGAGCAGCTCCACGTTGACAAGCACGCGGCGAAGTGGGAGTCGTGCAACATGGAGGTCCACGCCGGCTTTGCGTACGACTGGATGAAGAACTTCCACCAGCTCGTGGTCCCGATGCTCGAGAGCGGCATCAAAGGCCTCGTGTACGCTGGCGACGCAGACTTTATCGTCAACTGGCTCGGCTGCAAAGCCTGGGCGCTCGAGCTCGAGTGGAGCAAGAAGGCGCAGTTCGCGGCCGTAGCTGATGTTCCGTGGGTCATTGACGGCAAGACGGTCGGCGAGCTGCGTCACGTCGACAACTTTGCGTTCTTGCGCGTGGTTGAAGCTGGGCACATGGTGCCGCTGAACCAGCCGAGCAATGCGCTTACAATGGTCCAAGCGTTCACGCTCGGCAAGCACACTGGCGGCGGCATGTGGACCAGCAGCAGCAATGCAGTGAAGCCATTGACTGTTGCGGCTGCACCAAAGGGTGTCGAGCCAGAGACGGAAGAGATCATGTCGGTCATGTAAACAGCGCAAACAAACAAACAAACAAGTCAAGGCAGACAAGGCAAACAAGTCAAGCAAGCAAGTCTGGCAAGCAAGAACTGTAGCCATTTGATCGTGCATTTCATTCATTAGGTATGACAGTGGACTTGCTTGTGATACGAGTAGCTACGAGCGCTTGCACAACGCAACTGGTGGCTGCAGTGGCTTGCGCAGCGTGAGCTGGAAGCCGCCGACGCTGCCGCCTTGAAAGACCTTGGCGACGCTCGCGTAGAAGTGGTCGAGCTTCGTCGCGACCTCTTCGCCGTCGTACGCAATGTGCTTTGCAAGATCAGCGCGGTATGCAATGTGCCGGTCCGTCACGTACGGGTGCCACTTGGCAGTCACGTCCTCGAACGTCACGACTTCAAAGCCGCACTTTGTGAGCATCGCGAGGAGCTCGTCGCGCGCGTACAGGTGACCGCAGTAGATGTCGTCGCGCAAGATCTGCGCGTCAGTGGCGCTCAGTGGCGCGTCGTCGCGCAAAAAGAAGTCCTCGACGTAGACCACACCGCCGTGCTGGAGCGCGTCAAAGCAGCGCTGGAAGAGCGCAGGCCAGTTGCCAATGTGCAGGAAGCAGAGCAAGCCGACCGCGGCGTCGTACGTGTTTGGCGCAATTGGCAGCTCCAGCACGTCGCCCGTCTTGTGCGTGATGCGACTGTCGAGCCCGCACTTGCGCGTGAGGATCGCAGCTGCGGCGCTCAAGTCCGGCTGGAGCTCGAGTGCGTCGACGTGACAGCCGCTGCGGTGTGCGAGCAAGCGCGCAGTGCCGCCGTAGCCCGTGCCAATGTCGAGCACCTTGTCAGTCGCATTGCTGCTGCCATTGGCGTGAAGCAGTGCGAGGATGCGCTGGATCGGCTCGTCGCCAAAGAAGTGGAGCGAGTCCATCGTGCCGAGCTGCTCTGGGTCCACGCGCGTGTGCTCATCGTCTGGCGCGTACCCGAGGTCGCGCAAGCGGCGCTCGATGCGGTCCACGTGGTGGTACAGCTTCATCGTCTTGATCTCCTGCTCCTTCATCTTCGTTGTCGTGGAGAACGTGGAGGTCGTGGTCGTGGATAGGCAGACACGCTTGAGCTGCAGCAGGCAAGTTGGCAAGTGCGCGCTTGCTCGGCGTGCTTCGCCTTGCTCGTGCTCGTTCAACCAGGCAAGTGAACCTTGGCAAGCATGGATTGCCCACATTTCTGTCAACAACGAGCTGCGTGACAGATCTGGTTCAAATTATCGAAGCGGCAACAAGTCTCTTGTTTTGAATAATGCGTACTGTTCGCGGACGAGACTGCAAGCGTTCAAACAGCAACTGCCTCGAAAGTTGCTCTTTGTATTTGCATGATGCGGTGCTGGCTGTTGAACCTACAGCTTGGACGGACACTCGGACCGGTCTGTTGTAGATGCCTCGGACGCCTCGTAATGCTCGTAGTGCTCGTGATAGTGCTCCACGACGTCGTCTTCATGCACGACCTCAGCAGTAGCAGCTCGTAGTGTCTCGCAGCGCTCAACGATGACGACCTGGCTGATCCGTGGCGACGACCACGTCTGCTGCTGCATCTGGGGTCTCATGCAGGCACACGCTCCTCATCGCAGGCGCAAACTCTCTCAGCAAGATAGCAAGCGAAGCGAGTAAAGACGACGACGGCATCAATACGCCAAGAAGCCAAGAAGACCAAAACGAAGGAGACGAAGCGCATGTGTGATCATTCGTGTGCGTGTCCGTCGAGTCACAGCCGCGAGTGATGACACCAGCTTCTTCTGCCTTCGATCGCTCGTACTTAAGCGGACGCGTCGCTTCACGTCCCAGTTGGCCGAACAGCACGCATGCTGGCGACTTGATCAAGCTGATCGTCGCCATGGACAACAGCAGCCGAGATGGCGACGTACTCGTGATCGATCAAGATGATGAGGTCGCTGTTATTGCTAATGGTGTCGCTGATGCTGACGCGCATGCAGCGCTAGATGAGCTAGCGACTAAAGAGCAGCTACAAGCACCAACGGACACAGCCAACATCGATGCGGACGCCACAGTAGCAGCGCTACTCGAGCCATTCCATGCACATGACACTGGCGCGATGCCTGTCGTGATCGTCGCGCCGACTGAAGATGGTAGCGGCGACGTCGTTGTGTCCGAGTGGACGCAGTGCGTGAACGACCACGGCGAGACGTACTACTGCAACGTCTACACTGGCGAGACGTGCTGGCAGCTACCGGTGCTAGACAATGCGCCAGTCGATCAGACCCTAGACGAACACTCGGACGCTCTGAATGGCACAACAGACAGCAGTACACTCACAACGAATGACGGCTCTTCGAGTCCGCTCCACCACCACCATCACGGTGCACACTCACCAACACGATCGTCGCTCCAGCTCGTGCAGCAAGTCCTCGACGGCGCCATCGCGAGCTCGAGGACCTTCGCGACGAAGAGGTCCGGCTCGGCGGCGAGCACTGAGTCGAGATGTACGACCCAACGCACGCGCGCTTCTACTACTACGGCACGTTCTCTGGCGACTTGCGCTGGGACAAACCTCCGACGTACGTCCTCACAGTCGCAAGCGACGCAGTGCTGCGCGTCGTCGTGAAGCTCCAGTGCGCGTTCCGCATGACGCTCGCGCGCAGGCGCGTGTTTGAGCGCAAGTGGCTATTGACTATAGAGCAGCAGCGACTCATGGCAGCTCAGCGCAGTAGTATGGACGACAGTAGTGACGCGAGTGCGCTCGACAGCGCGCTACTGCCACTCATCGATGAGACCGAGAGCGCTCCGCAGGATGATAACAGTGTCTGGGTCGAGGTCTACGACCCGTTTCACAGAGTCGTGTACTACTACTGCGCTGCAACAGGCGCGTCGCGCTGGGACCCGCCGAGCGTCTTCATCTCGGCTGCGGAAGACAAAGAGATGGCCGCAGCGATTGCGATCCAGTCGCTCTCGCGAAGCTTCCTCGCACGCCGCGCAGTCCAGCAGCGCAAGCGCACGCTCCGGACCCAGCGCCAAGCGCAAGCGATGGCAGAAGCGCGGCGTCTGCGTGAAGTGCGCCACGCCGCGTTCCTCTCAACGAGCGACGACGCGCGCGAGAGCAGTTCGCGGCGCGAGATGATCGAAGAAGAGATGGAGCAGATCCGCCACGGCGACCGCTTCTGGGGTCTCGACGCGCACGACCGCGAAGTGCGGCGGCAGCAGACTGAAGAGCGACTGCTCGCGACTGCCGAAGTGTTCTGGCAGCGCGTGAACCTCACGATGAAGCTGCGCAGCGACCGCCACGCTCTGCGGACCAAGGAGCTCGAGCGCGAGCGCCACGAGCTCGCTAGCGTCGCAGAAGCCCTCGCACGCGACGCGATGAGCGACGAAGAAGCGCAGCAGCGCGCACTCAGTGACAACTTCTGGGGCATCCAAGGCGAAGAGCAGCGTGAAGCGCAAGCGCGACGTGACATGGTCAACGAAGAGCGCGCGAGCCGCAGTGTCGGCGACGATGTGGATCTGCGCGCGCGCCATGCAAAGTGGCGTATTGACGCCGAGGCAGCACGCGTCCAAGCGATGCGCGACGCAATCGTGCACGAGAAGCGGTCGCAGACGCAGCACATGAAGTGGTTCTACCAGCACTGCCGCAGTGTCGACGACCTGCTCGAGTACGTCTGGCCAGGGACGCAGCGCAGCACTCCACACAAGATGGCAGCGAGCACGTCGTCAGCGACAAGCTACGTCCTCGACGACCTCGTCGTGAAGCAGCGGCTCGCAAATGGCGACTTGCGCTACGGGAGCAAGTCGATCGTGGCAGTCCACGACCCACAGCGTGCGCAGGTCCTCGGTCGCAAAGGCGGGTTTGCCATGGCGACGCTCGCACAGACAAAGACAGTGTACGAACGCGCTGCAGCGAACCGACCAATTGAGTCGACGTCGCCTGCGCGTCCGGCGCCGCCGTGCATTGAGAGGACGCCAGAAGAGGAGGAGCACTTGCGCATGGGCACAGCGGTGCACTACAAGCGCTCCAAGGTGCGTCCATAGGACTGCGACGTAGTGAACGCGACACACTCGAGAGTTCTCACTCTATCGTGGTATGCGTATGCGTACGGTGTAGACACCAGACCCGCATCTACCAGCGCGCTTCAACGGCGTGCCGTTCAAGCCGAGTCAGATCAGTCCAACGCGCGACATCTTGTGTAGCGCGCACACAAAGTTGACGCAGCTCCCGTCGCTCAAGGCTCCGAGTCCAAGCAAGACGACGACGCACTGGGTCAAGAAGCCGCGCACTCACCGCGCCGTCCACGCTCCAAGGCATCGCAACAACAACCAGCGCAATAGCAACTCGAACGTTGCGAGTCACATGTACTCGAGTCGCACCAGCAGCTTGCTCCAGCGCCACGAAGCGCTCTTTGGACGCGATAGTCTCGAGACGATCGATCCAATGACGATGTCGTTTGGCTTTCTCGGTCCGTTTGCGAACGAGAGTGTGTTCCGTCAGCGCCATCGCTTCGAGTACGATGACGACGACGTTGTGCACGAGGACAGTGAGGAGTGTGACGGCAGTGACGAGAGTGGAGACGACGAGCGCGAGCACGAGACTGGCGCCACACAGCAGCACACAATGTCTGTAGCACAGCAACATTGTCGCGACGCACCCGTGCAGCAGTTTGCTCAGGACGAGCGTGCACTGCTGCACCACGTGTTTATGATGATGGACTATGATCGCAGCGGCGCAGTGACAAAGCAAGAGATGGCGTGGGCACTCGAGCGCGACGAAGAGATCGCGGCGGTTGCAGCGACGTCAGTGGTCTTGCGCGCGTTTGCAAAGCAGTCGACGCTGTTGGATGCGCTGTTTGATCGACACGCTCGGTCGAGTCTCAAGCAACAGCAGCAGCAGTATGAGCTGTCATGGGACGTCTTTGCAGCGTTCTGCGAGCAGACGTACGTCGATCTAATGAACCAAAGCGAGCTTGAGCAGTCCAACGAGGTCGATCCAGCGCTCTCAACTCTTCGCAACGACGCACCTTTGGCGCCACAGTCTCGAGCGATCTACTGCGAAGACACTGAAGAACAGACGATCCGCAAACTCTTTGATCTCCTCGACAACGACGCAAACGGCGTTCTCGAAGTCGACGAGCTCGAGCGCGCACTCGCTGCTGCAGCAGCAAGTGATGATCACGCGATTGCGCAGCTCGTGCAGACGTCGACAGCGCTCCACCCGCTGCTGCACCATGAAATGTTCCTCGACGCATTCCGCAAGTTTGAGACTGCGGACCCGCGCGGCATCTCAGCTGACGAGTTCGTTGGCTTTTGCCTCGAGATCGCATCGATCGCGATGCTCAACGACATGGTATGAGCGACTTGATGCGAGTGAGCTGCGGGAGCTCTTCGTCAACGCTCTGTCTTTCGTCACGCAGTTGCTAACAAAGTTGCTATTCGAGTTGCTAACGTCATGTCGACCATCATTCAAAGACCAGTTGCGTAGAGTTATGTTCGACCGATCATGAACGCCTGTACGAGTGGCTCGAGAGCGTCAAAGAGCGTGACGACTGTGCGCTTGCGCTCGCGCTGCCGTCGCAAGCGTGCGCTCTCGGCTGTGCTACTGCTACCAGCACCTGACTGGCTGCTCGCACTCTCTGGGTAGACCACGAGGCAGTTGCCGTGCTTCCACGCACTCAAGTCGACTGTCGGCTGGGTCTTTGCGGCTGACACTGACGCTGCGACTGTGTTCGTTCTAAGCGGGAACTTGGTCCAGCGAATGTGCTTGAGCTCGACACGTCCTGACTGCTGCTGCGCACTTGCGTGGCGCGTGTGCTTGGCTCTCCCAGTGAAGAACAGCGGGATCACTTCTTTCACAAACGGCACGACGACGTACGTGATCGCATCGGTGCTGCTCACACCATCACTCCGAGGCGGCTCGTGTCCTGCTGCTGTTGAGCCAGACGCAACTGGCGTAGACTGCGAACGACTGCAGGGCACAACGCGCTGGAACATCTGCGGCTCGGCGTGGTCCATGACCGCGTTCTTCTTGGTCTTCTTCTTCTTCTTGCGCTTCCCACTGCCGCCGCCGCCAGTGTCGCCAACGCGACTCGACGGTGGTGGGAAGAGCGAGCGCGTCGACGCGTACACGCTCTGGAACGACAGCGTCGACGCCGAGCGCGCGATCCCAGGACGACTTGGCGACCCAGAAAGCGCTGGTCGGTCGCCACTGGTTGTTGCGCTCGCGTGACGAGGACTCACGGGCGTTCCGAGCGCAAGTGGCGACCGAAAGCCGAGCGACCCGAGCGGACCTGTCGGCGTCGCAGCCGAGATGTGGTCACTGATGCTGCCGTCTTCACTCGCAGTGTCTGCGAGCTCCCGGATCTTCTGGTATAAGAGGTAGTCGGAGAAGTAGAACAGCACAAACGCTGGCGCTGCACTGTCGTCGTCGTCGTTTGCGTCACTCGCATTGGTGCTAGTGAGGCCAATCTGAGAGGCAAAGTGTGTGAGCAGATCGTCCACTTGCTCTTCGATCGAGCGACTCAGTGCGTCTCGAAACAGCCGTGGCTGTCATCGACACATACACAAGTCAGTCAGGTCGATCATACTCTGGATTGTCAAGAGAGCAGACGCTACATCAGCGTACCGCTTGGTTGAGTACGACAGCAATACGGTTCTCAAGACTGTTGCCGTGCTCGTAGTTGTACGCGAGGCGATGTACTAGCGAACTAGTGCAGCAAGTGACGCAGTACGTCAGTGGATGGATGAGGTCGCAGCTACCTTTACGTCCACGACGCACAACGTACTTGGCGACATCTGGGTCCAGCGTTGCAGATGTGAACAGCGCCTAGATGTACGAGATCAAGAGTGTGCGAGACTGAGTACGCACAGGCGAGTCTGAACCAAGCGACGAGAGCTGTAGTCAGGACGCACCACGACGAGCTTCGTCGACGGCGTCTGCGCAAACACGATGCGCTCCTGTGACGTCCCGAACGAGCAGATGCTCGGTCCATTCGCGTCTGTCAAGCGACTCTGCAGCTCTTGCGATCACAAGTCTCTGTCAAGCATGCTGCCATCTGTGTCCACAACATCATGTGATCCGCTCAAGTGATGAGGCTCGTGCAAGTGCGAGGAGGACGCAAGCGCCACAACCAGAGAGACGCACCTGAAAAGTTCAGGAGCGCAAAGAGCAGTGCGCCGAGGTTCATGCGCTCAGACCGCGGATGACGCCGATCGAATGCATCTGTGAACGAGCGCGAGAACACGAGCGCACCAGACTGCGTCTCGAAGAGCACGACGCCCTCCATGCTACTTGGGTGTACGACGTTTGACGAATTTGGCTGCACTTCCTTGCGCTGTTTTGACTTGGTATTTGTAAGCAATCGAGTAACTAGTACATACAGTAGTGATAAAAATCGGGAACATCGTTTTGAGCTAAGGTATTTTAGGGGCGAACAGTACTGTACTATCGTGTTTTCTTCTCTATCACAATTCTCTATCAAAAGCAAAGCAAGACACTTGGACCTCGACGACTCGTAAAAGTCGTGACATACGCAAGCCAAGTAGTTTGCAATCATCACGAGTCGCGACGACATCTTGCGATTTGTATGTAAACGTCGTGATCGTTAAGTTCCGTTACTTTAAACCACACCACAAACTATCCATACCATAAATGTAACGGGGTACGCAAGCTGTGGTTATTTGACAATAACCCAGCTTTGCGGAATTACAATTCACGCACTTCTTTTAGGACCGGCCTTTATTGGCGGTGGCTCTAATTGGCAGATATCTTAGAATATTAGCCAATCAGTGAACTTGGACTCTCAGA
>JAASFL010000371.1:0-21000 GCA_023333735.1 Globisporangium takayamanum
CTCCATCTTTGCAACACCGCCACTCACATTGGGCCAGAGACCAACAATCATGTAGTCTAGACAACGTAGTAATGCTGGGTAGTTCCCTCTGGCAGGAGAGAAGTCCAGCCTAAGCAACAAGTTAGGCTCTTTGACCCCCCTACGCTGCAGCAGCGCCAGAAGCGCATTGAGCTCGACTCGATCGAGAAGCGGTGCAAGCAGAAGCCTCGAAGTGTCGACCTCTCGCATGACCAGATCAAAGCTGTCGTCTCGAGTCTCGAGAGCAAGTTCGAGGGCTACGAAGGCTGCAAAGTCACTCCTGCTGCTGACGGCAACTGGCGCGAGAACGCACACCAGCAGTGTCTCCTCGAGATCCCGGTCTTGCCCAAGACAGTACTGAAGTCGGTCAAGAGTCGACGCTTTTTGGCGCACCAGTCAAGGAAAACGACAACGCAGCGACACTCAAGCGTCTCAAGCACGAAGAGACTGGCAAGTGGCTCGGTTCAGTCGAGCTCCATCACAAGATCGCGCGCGAGAACCCAGTGCTGAAGCGCGACGGACCGCTCTCTAGCGCAAGTGGACGGTACTCTCGCGAGCTGTCCGTGGTCGGCGGTGGCGCGCAGCCGAATGGAGAGCACCTGAAGCTTCTGTCAGCACACAAACTGGACGCCTTCCTGAAAGCCACGAGTGCGAGCGACCAGCTTGTCGTTGTGGCGTGCTTGCGGACAGACAACTGCCAGTCGCGTGTGGTCGAGAGCATGCTCGAGCAGATCCAGCTGCAGATCTCCGAGGCAACGAATACTGCAGCGTCGATGCCAAAAGACCAAGGGATCCGGTACGACGTGCGTGTTCATAGTGCGCTCTGATCACTCATAAAGCGGACACATGCGTGGCGACTGACGAGCACATGTGTGACGCTACTAGGCACAAGTGCTGCATTGTCAAGTGCGACCTTGGCGAGTCCTCGTTGCTCGCTGAGCGGTACCGAATCCACGCAACGCCGACGTTCCTCGTGTACGACACTCGATCCCATTCAGATGTGTGAGAGCGCAGTGACGTCCACGTCTGACGCTACATGACGAGCAGGTTCTACGAAGCACGTCTCGTGCACGTGACGAATCTCGGCGGCGCTGCGAGACGCGTCGTGCCTGCAACGACGAATGCGCACTTGTCGAACCAAATGGACCAGCTCCCACGCGTGCTGCTGGTCGAGAAGAGCGCAAAGCAGCAGCTTGCAGTCGAGAAGATCCTGAAGAAAGAGGCGTTCCAGTGGGACCTTGCGAACCACGGCGAGCAGGCAGTGTCGTACTTCACGCAGCTCCCACGTACTAGCAGCAGCACAGTGAATAGCAGCGCGCCGACCACGTCGAGCTACGGCATTGTGATGCTCAGCGACTCGGTGCGTACGACCTCTGCGGTCTCTTGCGCATTCATGCCGCGCTCTCACACATGCGACACGACATTGCTATGCGCAACCAGCTCGACGACTTTGAGGTGCGCTCGGTCGACCGGTTCGTGCGGCACAAGGACAAGTCCAAGCCGTCCGAGAGCGTCGTGCGTGTGGTCGTGTCCTCCCCGCTCGTGGACATTCAGTTTGCGAGCGGGATGTGCACGAGCTGCCGGCGCGCACAGGGCCGACGCATCAGTTCTGCAGCGGGTACCCGGAAAGCCGCAGACGCCGTACTTGCGTGTCCGCACTGCGGGATCTTGAGCGCCGAGTCCATGACGGCGCTCTTGCCGGCCGTGCTCGCAGACGTCGGGCACGTGTTTGTGTACAAGCACGTTAAAGCAGCGACGCTGCACCGGCTCGCAGAGATATGGAGCGCGCTTCGGCGTCCGAGCACTGACCGCGTTGGCGGCGGCGGCGATGGCGGAAGTGCTGCAGCGAGCATCTCCACCTCGACGACCACCCGACCGAGCGACCACTTTGTGGGACTCACGCCCGAGTCGTTCTTCGCCGAGATGGCGCGGCACTTGGCAGCAGGCAAGCGTGGCGGGTTCCTCCCCGAGCACCAGACGCCCGCAATGGCGCTCAGCGCGAATGAGACGGTGCTCGCACCACCGCCGGCGCGCGCAGCAAGCTTCCAAGCAGTGCGCTCAGCGAGTTGAATACACCATGCTTCTTCCACTCTCTCTTACTCACACATGTCTGTCAAACAACCGACCTGGCTACCTGCACTGCTGATGAAGCGTTCGCTGGCTCGCACACAGCGAGCGCGCAATGTGATCGTGACGTCCGGAGCAGCGGCGTGTTGTTGCACACGACGAGAGCGAGTTGTAATGTGTGCGAAAGAGAGCGAGCGCCACCATGTGGCTCGCCTGCAACGTCAAAGACACGACTGCAGCAGGCGCAGCCATCGCAGCCCAGCCGGCGACAGCGGCGACAACATTGCCAGCAGGTCGCGAGCCAGGAGGAACAAGAAGGCATCAGGCAAAGAACGTGGAGCAAAAGCGCAGCTCGCATGTGGTGCAACGAGTTCACCACAGCAAGTGGTCAAGGACAGATGTATGTCGTCTGCAATGGTTTGCTTTGTGGAAGTGCGCACGCCACCCAACACTCAACCCACATCGATCGATCGAGTGGCGAGCGAGCAGCGCGACAGCAACGAGTCTCTTGGCGATGATGCATAAGGACACAGGACGACGACGACGATGGCAAAAGGCAAGTTGCACACGCCGCACAGAGAGCGACACACTCAGCAAGTGCAGACGACAACATGAGGCAACTTTCGTTTCGTCAAGTGTACACACTGCAGTTTGACTTGATATTTGTATGCTCGCAACGTTTTCTTTCTTGCAAACAGCAGCGCCGCACAAAACCAGGCGGCGCAAACCGGCTTCGTCGCCGCGAAGAGCTCCGCTCGTACGAATCGCTCGCTCGCTCACTCTCTCTTGCGCGTCGTCCACACGTATACGCTGCTGCTGCTATCCGAGCACCAGCACCAGCACACACACACACGTACGCGCGCGCACACATACATACAGACATGGACAACTCGCGCGACGGCGCCACACGGCCGTCGCTCATGGGCCGCATGCGCGGCTCGTCGACTGCGACCGTGCGCTTTCCGCTCTCGACCGACTTCTTCGCACCGGTCGAGCTCTCGCCAGAGCAGAGCAGCCGCTTGGAGCAGCAAGCTGAGGAGCTCCGCGACGCCGCAGTGCGCGCAGCCAAGTGGTCCATGTCGTACGAAGACGGCTCGTCGGGCTGGAAGCTCTCGAGCTCGAAGAAGCACTTTCGCGACACAGGCATCCGCACGTACTGCAAGCGCCACGACGCCTCGCGCCTCGCCGAGTTCAAGTGCATGGGCAAAGTCGCCATGACGCTCGCGCGCACCATGGACGCGCTCTACGCGGACAGCACGCTCGATTTCCGGAGCAACTCGATGTTCTTCATGGAGAACTGCCTCGACGCCGCCGTGCTGCACGTCCTCGCGCGGCGAGACGAGATCGAGCCACACAACTACGTCGGCATCAACTGGCTCGCGACTCGCAGCTCGGGGCTGTTTGGCAAGACCCGAGACGTCTGTTTCTTGCGGGTACGCACGAATGTGTTCTCTCTACTGGTGCTCCGGTTGCGTTTGCTCTGTGTGTGAGTGAGCAGCCAGCTAACGGACACTGCGCTCCTTCTCCAGAGCACAGGCACGGTGCTCGACGCAGCGAAGCACGAGATCGGCTACGTCGTGATGCACTCCGTGGACGTGCACGAGTGCGCGCCGTTTGACGGCGTCGTGCGCACCAAGATGTCGGGTGTGCTCTTATTTAAAGCGAGCGCCGATGGCCGCGCGACAGACGTGATGTGGCAAGGCTCGTCGCCGTCGGTCGGTGCGACTGGGACCGGGAAGCTCGTGGCGCTCGTGCATGACACGTTCACGTCGTACGTGACGAACCTGAACAAGTTCATGGAAGCCAAGTTCATGGCGCACCAGATGGAGACGAAGCGCGCGCAGCTCGTGAAAGGGTGCGTACTGCATATCTGTGGTGGTGGCTGGATGCCCGAAGCGCTCACTGATGCAATGGCGTTGGTCTCTTTGTGTGGACATGCAGTGTGCGCAAGTACTGCTACATGTGCAACAAGCGCTTCACGCTCATTCGACCGCGCCACTCGTGTGGCATTTGCTCCGAGGTGCGTCTACCACCAGACAGTTCGCTTGACTTACTCGTCATGCGAGCGCCTTGATGCTTACGCTGCTATGCGCAACAACAGGACGTGTGCAAGGACTGCGGGAGCGCAAGTCGCGTCAAGTCGTTCGACTGCGACAAAGGCGCAGCTGTGACGCCGCGCGCGAACCGCGCCGACTCGACAGGCACGCACTTTTGCAAGCGCTGCGTACAGTCGGCGCGCAAAGAGCTGCAGAACCAACCGAGTGCGACGCCGTCGTTCTTCTCGACCACGCAGAACCTCTTTCTCGACCTTGAGCAGTCCGAAGCGACAGAAGAAGACTCGTATGAGCGGCTCTCGGCGCTGAGCAGCACGAGCAGCGTCAAGTCGCTGCAGAAGATTTTGTCTGAGCGCTCGATGCTGTCGCTCGCGACGGAGCACCGCGCGTCCAAGAGCGCAGCAGCAGCAGCAGCGTCTCAGGCGCCACAGTCGCTCCCAGCAGACTACGCGGGCGACTTCTCGAGCAGCCACGTCCCGTTCAGTCCGCTCTCGATCCGCACGCACCGCGAAAAGGGCCGCGCGCGACTCGAGACCGATCCGATGGAGTGCTACGACGTGTACGACTTTGACGACGGCATGGACGACGACGTGCTGGACGCCGAACCGCTTGACACAGCGCCAAGCAACAACAACACCAACCACAATGGTCCGCCGTTTGGCGACTCGCGGCGGTCGTCGTACGAGAACCGCGACCGAGACCTCGCGTCGCGGCTGCGCGAGATCTCTGCGAAAGCACAAGAGGCGCTCGACGTCACGCGGCGCAACTCGTGCATGATGAGCGACACGAGCAGTGCGCCGCGGACGTCCGAGCTGCTGGCGTTCCAGCACCTCGACCAGTCGATCGCCGAGCAAGCCGACTTGCTCAACGTCATTGGGTTCGTGAGCACCGGTCGCGTGTACATGGAGAACAACGGCCCCGAGTCCGGCGGCGTGCGCATTAGCGAGTCGTCGGACCTGAGCGACTCGGAGCGCTTTGAGGTGCTCGCGTAGTCGGTTATGATAGACGCGCACGCCCTCCCTCCCTCCCTCCAATCAATCAATTCCAGCGCAAGTCGCTGTTGGCCACCTTGCACACGCATGTTGTTACTTTGCTTTGCTGGAACGACTTGTCTCGACGACCACTTTCTCAGTTGTTGCACAAGTTGCTCCATTTGGTGGTGATGTTGCTGGCTGCCACGTGCATTTTCCTGTGGTCTATTTCGGCGTACAAGTGCAAATCACTTGGTTTTTGTATGTTGCAAGGTCGCTTGGTCCGTCGCTCGTCACTGCCCTGAGATTGCGCAAATCATTTGCATTGGATCTTGCGCACTCAACTGCTGGCTGGCGACTGCTGCGGCTGCGCTCGCGACGACGACGAGCTGCACCATTCGCGAATCTCCCACAGACGCACTAGCACGACCGACTGATCGACTGACCGACTGAACGATGAGCGGACGCGGACAAGACGCACAGCAGCTCTCGGCGTCACTGACGCTCGGTCTCGGGCTCCTGGCCGCCACGATGACACTGCTCACAGCCGGCAGCATCGGCGTGCTCGGCTTTGTGCTCGGCAAGCAGCAGCAGCAGCCAGCGAGCAAGCACGCGAAGCGCAACAACACGGACGACGACAGCAGCGACGACGGCGAAGACCCGTTCCGCGCACCAACCAAGAGCAGTCCGCGCCGTCTGCGCATTCCGAGCGGCACTGCGAGCGAAGACGTCAAGATCTCGGACAAGCAGGCGATCGTCGATGTGCGCATCACGGGCATTCGCCCGCTCATCCCGCCTGCGTGTCTGCTCGAAGAGATCCCGCTCACGTCCAAGATGGCGCAGACTGTACGTCCTGATGTTGTTGTTGCCTATGAGTGTTGGTCGTATCGTTGCGACTGGGGCTTACATGTGTGGCTGTTTGCCATGCACTCTTGTAGATCAACCGTGGACGCCAGGGCGTTGCGAACGTGCTGCGCCGCGTGGACGACCGGCTCGTCGTGATTGTCGGTCCGTGCTCGATCCACGACGTCTCAGCCGCGCTTGACTACGCCAAGCGCCTGCTCGTGGTGAAGCAGCAGCTCGCAAAGGACCTGCTCATTGTCATGCGCGTGTACTTTGAGAAGCCGCGCACGACTGTCGGCTGGAAGGGCTTGATCAACGACCCGGACCTCAACGGCTCGTTCAACATCAACAAGGGTCTGCGCGTCGCGCGCGAGCTCCTTGCGCGCATCAACGAGATGGGGCTCCCAGCTGGCTGCGAGTTCCTCGACACGATGTCGCCGCAGTTCATCTCGGACCTCGTGAGCTGGGGCGCCATCGGTGCGCGCACGACCGAGTGCCAGCTCCACCGTGAGCTCACGTCTGGCTTGTCGATGCCCATTGGCTTCAAGAACGGCACGGGCGGCTCGCTCCAGCTCGCAGTCGACGCAGTCGTTGCTGCGCGCCACCCGCACTGCTTCTTGAGCGTGAGCTCACAGGGTCTTGCTGCGATTGTCAACACTGCGGTACGGGATTGCGACATACAGAGTGCATGTTTGATGTGACCATCACTCACTGACTGGTATCCTGATTACCTATTGTAGGGCAACGACACGTGCCACACGATCCTGCGCGGCGGCAAGACGGGTCCGAACTTTGAGAAGACGCACATTGACGCCGTGTCCAAGATGATGCTCAAGGCGAACGTCGCGGACAACGTCATGGTCGACTGCTCGCACGGCAACTCGAGCAAGGACCACAAGAACCAGGTCGTCGTGGCCGCGAACATCGCTGAGCAGCTCCGCGCTGGCGACGACCGCATCATCGGCGTCATGCTCGAGTCGAACATCAAGGAGGGGAACCAGTCGCTCATCCCAGGCCAGCCGCTCGAGTACGGCAAGAGCGTCACGGACGCGTGCATGAGCTGGGAGACGACGATCCAAGTGCTCGAAGACCTCGCGGCTGCAGTGCGCGACCGGAGAGCGAAGAACAGCCAGAAGTAGGGAGTGAGTGATTGTCGGTTGCGACTGTGAGTGTTGGTCAACCACATGTGCATCTCTTCAGTCTAGAGTGACTGCCAAGCGCAGCTCGAGAGAGCAGAAGAGAGAGGAACCAGATCATCATCTGAATACACTCCACTGCTGCTGCTCTTCCTTGTGGACGTGCGACTGCTCTCACTCACTACCGCGCATTGTCGTAGCCAGAGCCACGTCGCGTACTTGCGCCTCCGCTCCGACGCGACAGCAGCGGCGTCTTGGAGAACGGCGAGATCACCTCTTTGTCCTGCAGCTTTGGCCGTGGCGACCGACCTGGCTCAGCTGTCTCGGCCACATGCCGAGTCGGTGTCGATGCGCGCGCCTGCCGCTCTGCGCCTCGTGCAACTGGCGTGAGCGGCGGTGGCGCTTTGGTTCGGCGCATGACTGGCGCAATCGTCTTTGGCTTCTCCTCTGCGAGCTCGAGGTCTTCAAGAACTGGCGTCGCTGGTCGCTCACTGCCACTCGGTGGGACGGGAGCAGCAGCGTGTCTGTCGAGGAGCTCATCGTCTGCTTTGTGGTCGCTGCTGCTGCTGCGAAGCTTCTCGTTTGGAGCCACAGGCGACGCGATTGCCACCGACCGCTGCACATAGCCGTCTTCGTACGCGTTCGCTAGTCGCTTGATCTCCGCGTCATCGAACGACCCGAGCGGCTCGTCCAGCGCTTTGCTGTCTGATGATGCGTCGAGTGAGAGTGGCGAGAGTGGAGGCGACGCCACCGATGAGTGATGGTCACTCGCTGTACCCTCACCAGCGCCAGCCACACCAGCAGCAATCACCTCAGATCCGATCTCTTGGGCTCGACTGTCTCGCGCACGACCGAGGAGCATCTGGAGCCTACGCCGCGCAATCGCGACGTGCACTGCGCTCTGGATCGTTCGCGCTGCGTCGCGCTCGCGCTCGCGCATCTTTGCGAGTTCTGGATCGTACTCGGTCTGCACGAGGTGCTCGAGGCGACTCTGGAGACTCCCGATGCGCGCTTGGACGCTCTGCGGGAGCTTGCTTCGCGCTTGCTCGAGCGTCTGGAGCTGCTGCGCGAACGCTTCAGGCGAGACATGGAGTGATATCCACCGAGTCGCTCGTGCACTGCAGCGGTGAGGCGTTCGTGCACTTGTTGACACGCCTGAGCGACGACAGGATCGGCAAGTTCCATTCTGCTGCTGCCGCGTCGGTCGCTCGACAGTGATCGCTGCCGGCTCTTGGCAACAGCTTCGCGCATGTTGCGCAGACGTTCGTCCATGAGTTGGTCGATGCGCATCATTGCGACTGTGCGCTTGGCGAGGAAGCTGCGGACACGCGCTTGGAGCTGCACGAGCTGGCGGAGCTTAGACGCATCGACACTGCCGTCTGCGTGCTCGACCGACGCTTGTCGGATGATCCGCAGACGCTCGGTCATGTCGCTGTGGAGCGCAAAGACGCTGTCGACGTGCTCTTCGGCCGGTTGGAAGAGCGGAACGATCTCGACCTCGATGCGGTGTTTCAGTGCGTGGATCGGCCGGTCGCCCACGAGCTCTTCGCGCGTCTCAGTGTGGTGCAGCAGCACGCGATGGTAGTCGATTGGGATGCTGACGACTGCGTCTTCACTCGCATCGTCGTCAGTGCGACCTGTGAGAGCGCGTGCGACGTGGAGCCGCAGCTCATTCGCAGTCATCCCGACGTCCACTTCGATCCCGAGTTCGCGAGCGGAAGAGCTGCCAGAGCACTCGCGGAGCTGACGCCGTTCGTCGTCAGAGAGCACAATCGAGTGCTGCGAGTGGGAGACACACGAGCCAGTTCGCTGGGTTCTGCAGCTCGCGCCGGACCAAGAAGCCGCGCGCGACTTTGCCGACGACTTGCGCTGCGTGCTGCAGGCGCTTGCTTGGGTCTGGCACTGGAGTGGGCTCGATGGAGCTGACAGACAGTAGCGGTGGCGGCGCAGTACTCTTCGCTTTTGTCTCCTTTGCCGCTGGCGCGGATGCCTTTGACTCTGCGACCACTTTTGGCTGCGGTCGCTCTTTGACCATTGCCTTTGCTGTCGCACCAACGACGACCGATGGAGCTGGCGCAGGCTTTGCATCTGCGATCGCGTCGGTCTGCACCTCTTGCGTCGCACTCATCTTGACTGGCGCTGCCGGCCGCTTCAAGGCGTCGTCGCCTTCGTCGTCAGTCTGCACGAGCTTGTCTTCGTGCACCACGACGCGCTCGACTGGCCGTACAACTGCTACTGGCGCAGGCGCGTGGTCGAGCGAGTCGCCAGCGTCGACGCCAAAGCGCTGGGCGTCGAGCGCTGCCATCTGCAGGAGAGCCGAGTGACGGCGCTGCGTCGTCATGGCGATGCCGCGTCTTGCTCTTTGGCTTCTTGCGCTGCTCTGTCGCCTGGCTCCAGAGCTTGCTGTTCTCCTGCGCGAGGGCGTCGAGCGCCTGTTGCTGCTGCGTCTGCGCCTTCATGAGCACTTGGAGCATCGTCTCGAGCTGCTTCTCGTGCCGTTCGCTCACTTCGCGCTCTGCACTCGAAGCCTTCGCTCGCGCGCGACGGTCCACGTGCCCGTCGTCGTCGTCGTCGCTCTCAATGCCACCCATGCGCGACGCTGCCGCTGCGCTCCGCTTGAGCGTCTGAGCGTTCGCTGCTTCGTTCTGGAGCCGCACAATCGTCGCCTGTGTGTACTGCATGACGTCCTGCTTGGTCGTCTCTTGCTTCTTCTCGATCGCGAGCAGCAGCTCCTGGAGCTGGCTCATGTTCCCGACGACTTGCGACGCCAGCTGGCTCTGCTGCTGCTCCAAGAGCGTCGCTTGCGCGTCGCGTGCAGCCTTTTCGAGTCGCAGCTGCTCCTGGAGCTGCGCGAGCTGCTGCGTGAGCGCAGTCTTTTCGTCGAGCGCACGGAGCACCTCAGGCGGCAGCGGCGCTGTCTTGGGTCGCTCGCGCTTGCTTGAGCGTTTGCTCTTGCTGCTGCGATCGCTGCTGCTGTCGCTGTTCGACTGCGCGTGTGCGTCTTCAGGCGATCGACTCGGTTGCTTGCTGCGCTGGTGCTTGCGCTGCTGATGGCGCACGAGGTACGTTGGCGAGAGGAACTTCTTCCCACACACGACGCAGTCCATCGCTGCCACGTACGAAGCAAAGCGTCTGTCAGTCGGCGATCTATCAAGAGAGAGGGAGAGAGAGTTGCTCGCAACGTACGCTTGTCTGCCACGACGCCTTCCTCTCGTTCGTCTGCGTTGCCAGCACCGTCGCCACTGCCCAAGAGCGAGTCGACGATCGCATTCGCTTCTGCCGCTGCGTTCTCTTTGTCTACGACAGCAGACGCTCGACCAGTGCGGCGCTGCGCGACCGAGGCGTTCAGGAGCATCACTTCAAACGTCGCAAGCGTGCGCTGCTTCTGCCGGATCTCGGTCTTGAGACCCGCGATCTCAGTCACAAACGCGCTGTTCTCGCTCTCGAGCTGCTGACACTCGGTCAAGAGCGCTTCGCACTGCGTCTCGACGCTCTCCGAGTGCGTCACGAGCGAGTCTTGGACGTTGAGGAGGTACTCGAGCGTCAACTATGCCATCACCGACAAGACCATCACTCGGTGTCATTTGACCATCACTCTTGCATCGGTGGATGCCCACAGCTGCTCACATGCACCTGAGCGATCTGGAAGAGCTTGAGGAAGTAGGCGTCCGAGTAGTGCTGCACGTCTTCGAGCGTCACGTCTGCGAACGCGAGGTTCTCGAGATGGCGCTGGATCGCGTCGACGTCGGTCGTCGCGACGACGCGGTCGAGGTCGAGCCGTGCGATCGCGCGCATGTCGAGCTTCCCAGCGCGCTGGCGGAACGAAAAGTTCCGCGTTGGCAGCCAGACCTGGCGCTGTGTGGCAAACGGTGATGGCATTGGAGCAGCAGTCGCTTGCGTGGCGGCATTGCCTTCGCGCTCACTGTCGTTCGCATCGCCGTCGTCCTCCATGTCAAATGGCTGGAGCCTCCGCTTTGCGTGGCGCGCAGCCAAGTACCGCTCGCGCGACTCGACATTGCTGTGTGTGCTGCTGCGAGTGGACAGTGGCGGTGTGTTGCGTCGACTGCTCTTGCGACTGGTGCTGGGAAAGCCTGCGCCACGCGCATGGCGCCCAGCAGAGCCGTAGACACCAAGCGGTCCAAAGACGCCTTCGTACTCGTCATAGCCGCTGTAGCGCCGTCCTGGCATCTCGAGCGCGGGCTTTTGATGCTCGCTTTGTGATGTGTCTGCTCGCACGTCAAGCGAGCTGAACAGGCGGATCTTTGGGCGACTGAAGTGAGAGAGCTTATCGCATGGCTTGAGCAAGTGTCCGTGCATCAGGAAGACGATGTCACACCATGGTGAGAGCGCGCAAGACCTCACGCCGGAGAGAGCTCCGTCGCTTGATCCGCCATTTGTTTTGCCTGAACGAATATCCGATTGACGCGCAATTGATCACCAAACGACCGCACGCAGCGAGAATGACGAAGACAGCGGCGCGGCAGCTCGCGCGCAAGCTCATTCCGCCGCTCTCGAACGACTGGCGCAAGGGGCAACACGGTGCGCAGCAGCTCTCTGTCTCTGTTAGTGTATGTGTGATCGTGCAACTTGCTGCTGCTGCTAACACCGTCAATGAACGTGCGCGCAGGTCGCGTTGGCGTCGTCGGCGGCTCATTCGAGTACACTGGCGCGCCGTACTACGCTGGCATCTCGTGTCTCAAGACGGTGAGAACATGCGCTTCTTACAGTGCGCCTACACTCGTTAAGGTACTCACGCAGTCACTTGCGCTTGTGCTGCAGGGCGCCGACTTGTGCCACGTCTTCTGCACCGAAGAGGCGGCGATTCCGATCAAGAGCTACAGTCCAGAGCTGATTGTGCATCCGCTGCTACGCTCGGACGACGCTTTGGCAAAGCTACCAGCCACTGAGCGCTCGAGTGCGCTGGAGACTGCTGTCGAGCGCATCAGCGCTGTGTTTCCTCGCCTCGATGCGCTCGTGATCGGCCCTGGACTTGGCCGCGACGCGAGCGTCCAGACGATCACGCGAGGACTCATTGAACATGCACGCACCGCGCACTTGCCGCTCATTCTCGACGGCGACGCGCTCTACTTGACGAGCGTCGATCCTGCGATCATCCGCGGCAACACGCACGCGATCCTGACGCCAAATGCGGTGCGTAGTATCGCGTCCTGAGCCATGAAGGAGGACAAGTGGCGAGCCACTGTGACGGCTGACGCCATTGTGCGTTTTGCAGATGGAGTACGCGCGTCTGTGCGTCGCAGTCGGTCTTCTCGACGAAGCAGATCCAGTGAAAGCTGCTGCGATTCGTCCAGATGCACTGAGCCACGCGTACGTGCGGTCATGTGTGAATGGGAATGGCGACAGTCGCCCATGAGACGCGTAGGACACTGGGCTCATGCGACTCTGTGGTGCGCAGTCTCGGTCCTGTTGTGGTACAGAAAGGTCGCGTGGACACACTTTCAGACGGCGCAACTAGTGAGTGTTGGTCTCTTTTGTAAGGAGCTGGTGACTCAGTGTTGGTCACGCACGGACTTACACTCGCTCACTTGTGCTGTGAACTGCAGCGATCGAGAGCGACGAGTTCGGATGTCCACGGCGCTGCGGCGGTCAAGGCGATGTGCGACTGCGTCATGTCGTTCTCTCTCTCATGCCAGTGCGATGTGTCGGAGCGTGATACTGACGTATACGGACGCTGTCTGTCGTACCAGGTGCTCACTGGCGCCATTGCAACGTTCGTCGCGTGGTCTGCGAGCGCAGCAACGTCTCGTGACGACGCGTTCAGTGGGAATCCGCTGCTGCTCGCAGCGCTCGGCGGTTCGCTCGTCACGCGCGCGAGGTGCGTCTCTGCCTTGGTCTCCGTCTTTTGTACTACGGACAGCAGACAGAGCAGTCGACTGACGCCATGCTACGACTGCAGTGCGCTCGAGGCGTTTGCGCTCCATGGGCGGTCGATGACTGCGCCAGACGTGTTCCAGAGCGTCGGGAAGGGCTTTGAGCGCGCGTTCCCACTGTCGTCGTCTGCGAACTGAGCTCTTTGCGACTGGCTGACGTCATCAGAGTGAAGATGTCGTACAGAAGCAGGAGCTCCATTGCGCATTGACGACGATGGAGCTCAGTGTCGAGCTTCAAGGTGACGAGTGTCCTAGCTCACACTGCGCTATAAGCTACATGTAGAGGGTTTAAAACGACTAAAGAGGCTGGAAAGAGATTTCGACGGTTTTCACTCTGTGAACCCATACGTCACATACAAATAGCAAGTGAATGTCCATTTTGATCATTTTCGAGCGTCACAAGATACGCACAACGCAACACGAGCAGAAACACGAGCAGGACGAGCTTGAACATGGGCGACAACGACCACGAGGAGCTCATCGCAGCGAATGAGCGCGAGCTCGCAGGTGCGTCATGCTGTCTCTGCTTTCTGCTTGCTTGCTTGCTGTGTGCGCGCGACTGTAAGCCAATGCTCTGGCAGCACTGGCGCGACGAACAAGCACCACAGTCACACATCAGCTTGTTTGACTGACGGACTAAACCACCTGCGACTGCCACGATGCGCTACCAATAGCTTTTGCGTCTGGCGCTAGCACAGCTATCTCGCCAGTGCTCGAGCGCGTGCTCGAGGAGATCCGCGTGACGGGCGTGCCGCGGTACCCGTGGACGCACCTGAAGAAGCTGCTGATCGCAAAGCTCGAGCTCGCGATGGACCAGGTCGCAGCAGCCGACACGTCGAGCGCAACTGTCGGCATTGGCTGGAGTCCAACGAACACGAACCGCGCGAACGAGCGCCGCAGCACGATCACGGAGCTTCTCAACACGTTTGAAGGGTGCGCTTGTATGAGGGAATGCGCATGTGATTCGTTGGTCAAGTGGACTGACGCCACTCTGTCGATGGGATGAGCGCAGTCCGCCGTTCACGCTCCAGCGCCTGACGGAAGTGCTCATGGAGCCCACCAAGTCGTACAAGACGCTCAACAAGCTCATCAATGCGCTCGAGAAGGTGAGTCTGTCCGTGAGTGCCGTTTATCGAGACACCTTCACTCACAGTCCCACACTATTTATCCATTTGTTACTCCTGCGCAGCTCCTTGCAGTGAGCACAACGATCCAAGTGGCGGACCCGCGTGGCGCTGCGCCACTGAGCACAGCGACTGCTGAACCCGAGACGCTGCAAGCGCCGCTGGCAGTGCAGGTCGTGCACAGCAACACGGACGGCGACGTCGTTGCGCGTGCACCATGGAGCAACGTGGACGGTTCTTCGAAGAGCAGCAGTGTCGTGTAGGTTTCTGATCGACCTTCACTCACTGTCTATCGCTACTTCAACACACACACTCTTTCATTGTATCGACACGACGACACAGTCCAATCCGAGTCCCTTTGCTTCTGTTCTCCTAGTGCCTTGTGCTGTCCTTGCTGCTGCTGCTGCTGGACTCGTAGCTCACTGCGAGCATCGCCCAGACGACCACGACGCTCTCTGGGTACGCAAAGCAGCGCACAGCGACGTCAAACTGCGCACCGCGCGCGTGGAGCTGGAGGATCTGCGCTGCGAGCTCATTGCGCTCAAGCGCGTCGAGTGCACTTGCGCTACTGGCGAGCGGCTCCGATGCCGCAGTCGTAGTGACCATCACTGGCACGCCCTGGAACGTGTGGCCGTCCGGGACGAACCGCGTGATGCTCTGCTGGAAGAGCGCATTGTCGACCTGCGCGACGCCGTAGAGTCGCTCAAGCTCGTACGCGTTGAGCGCTGGCAAGAGGTAGAAGCTCAGCGCGTCGCTCCTGCGCGTCGTGTAGCCGTCGGCGCGTCGCTGTGAGCTGATGTGTCGCCGCAGCGCTAGTGTCCAGTCGCGCTCGAGTCCCGACAGCGCAGCGACGTTTGGCGGCACGAGCGGGAACGCTGGCTGTGCGAGCGGCAGGTCGGCGATCCTGGCTTCGTCCATCGCTTTCCACGCACTCGCGTCCTCAAAGCGGAACGACGTGTCGCGGAGTCGCCACGCGCGCGGCTGGAGGTTCGCGAAGAACTGCGTGTGGCTGAACACGCAGTCGATCGAGCAGTAGCCGTGGCGGCGACCTGAAGCGCTCGTCTCGCGGAGCTTGGAGCGCTCGCCAGTCGTTGATTCCCAGAACATAATGTCGTCACTAGCAGCACGTGTGTGTGCGTGAGTCGATGCTTTGAGACGAGAGGTGTGCGTCGCGACAGATCATTTGAAAGCACGTACTTGCTGCCGTCTGCGCTAGCGCCTCGTGTGAGGACCCAGACGTGTCCGATCTCAGTCGCTGCTCCAAACGAGCTGCGATCGCCTCGGAGCCCACTGATGGCGCCTCTTGCCATGTTAGTCTTCTCAGATGCGATCGTCCCGATGCACACGAACGCATCCAAGCCCCAGCCCAAGAGCAACGACGCCAGCAAGAGCTGCGCAAGAGAGAGAGAGAGTCAATGGCATAGCACAGTCGCGAGCATGGCGCAGTGCAGATGGAAATAGCAAGTGTGCGACTCACGCACCGCGTGGTCCTGCGCATCGCCTTTGCCGAGCGAGAGGAACGCAGGCGTGGAGCGCCACGTCTCGTCGCGCGCACCACCAACGACAGGGTCTGCTTCGAACGGCAGGAGTCCAACGAACCGCGCTGCTTCACTGGGACTCTTGATCGCTGCAGGTGCACGTAATGGTGTGAGGAACTTGCAGACCATGCGCACTCGTCCGTCGTCGTCTTCAGCAAAGAGCTTCACGAGTCGCGGCTGCAGTTGCGTGCGTGTCACTGCAGGTGCTGCTCGCTCTATCGCTTTCGACTCGCCTCGACTGCTGCTCTCGTGTCCTGCTTCGTAGACTGACGCGTCGTTGTGGTACTCGTCCCACCAGTGCTTTGCGTACTGGTAGAACGCGTGATCGAGCGTGTTGCGCTGGAGCGTCTCCTTGTTCAGGAACGCCGAGACATCGCGCGATCGCTGCCGTGCGCTTGAAGCGGAGCACGTCGGCGCGAAAGTCGAGCGAGCCGATTGGGACCTTCATCTTGCCCACGAGCGAGACTGGCAAGTGCACAAGCTGCAGTGTCGAACACAGCACGCGACGCCAGTCAAGGCGATGGACTGCAAGGAGCTCGCGCGAGACCTCTTGCCACCGAGGACCATCTGTGCGGCTCCAGTGCACGAGGCGCTTTGACACTTTGATCAAGTCGATCTGCACGGCTTCGTCGACGAGACAGAGCGCTTCCCACGGCGTCACGACCTCGAATTCATACGGTGTGTGACGCGCTCCGCCGCTTGCCTCGGCGCGGACCGTGCGCATCGAGCTGCGTGTCTTGCGCTTCTCAATGCGAAAGCGAAAGTACTCGTCGAACGGCGGGTCGATGCAGCACGGCGTGTCCTTTGACGACAGCCGCTGGTTCTGGAACGTCGCGTTCACGCGAAAGAACGACTGCACTCGTCCAAGTTGCGTCTCGAGACCCATAGCGTCTGCTGCGACTTCTCCATGTTCCTCTTCGTCTGCGAGCAGCTGGTCGACAAACGCCTTGCCGCCTGCCAAGCGCAGGAAGAGGTACACCTCACGCTCGCTCACTGCGTCACCAGCACATTGCGTCATTGTGTCTGCATCGTGGCTCGCCTCGTCGTCGTCTTCCAACACAGCAGCGTCCTCGCGTTCGCCAGCGACTGGCGACTGGTACGGCCATTCGAGATCGCCTGACGTATCTCAATGTACCTCACATTCTCACTCACTCACTCGCCAGCGACTGGCTCGCGCAGCTTCATGCACTTGACTGCTTGGAGCAGCTGCTGCACGACCCCGCTCTCGAGCACGTCGCGCACCAAGTGCTCTTCCTCTTCGCTTTGCTTGTCAGTGACAGTGGCTCCTACCGCTTCGGACGCAAGTGGATCAGCTGCAGCTACGGCGCTCACATGCGACTCGCGCTGGGTCGCTGCTTTTGCGTGCACGAGCTGTCGGATCTGTTCGTAGACGCTGTGTTGCCGGAGCTTGGCGTCAATTGCTGCGCGCATTGCGCTGAACACCTGCTGCGACGTGGTGTCTGCAGCATCTGCGCTGCTGTCGTCGGTGACTGCGCTCATGCTTGTCGTCGTCTGGTGCTGCTGCTCAAGAGGATCTGATCTGATCGGATGATGATCGCTGCGACCTCTCGTGTCGGTTGCGAAATAGCGCAACAAACACCCAAAAGCAGCACTTGCTGCCATCGCTAGCGCTGCTGTGGCCGTAGAACAGCAACGCGTCGAGCAGCAGCACACACGCACTTCGTCGGGTGCACGCGCCATGGACAGGTTCGCATCAGTCGCGACGGCAGCAGCGCTGCTCTCGCGACCTGCACCGGCTGCGAACGAGACATCGGCTCGAGTCTCAAAGACCCCGCCGACAGACCCGCACCTGCTCCAGCGCGAGCACTTTCAGCGCCTCGAAGAGCGCATGGACGACATGCAAAACAACATCCTGCGCGCACAGCAGATGATCCGCGACCTCAACACACTCATGCACCGCCAAGTCAAGGTACGCAGACCTGCGTCGCGAGTGGCAAGCTGTTCTGCACACAGACTCCCACTCACGCGTTGCTCGTGTTGGTAGCTTGGGACTGCGAGGAACAAGACACGCAGCTCGAGCGAGACGTTCCAGATGTACGCGACTGGTCCGCCCGTGACATCACTGCCGCTCATTGCAACTAGCTACGGCACTGGCGAGGCTATGGACGATAGCGACAACCACCACGATCTTGCAACGATTGAGACGCGGCCAACGAGCGAAGTAGCGCAGGCGATTCAAGACGAGACTGGCGGCGGTGACGCCACGCTCGATACCTCAGAAGCGCACCTCACGCTCCAGAAGTCCGTCGCTAGCGACTTGGAGGGAGCAGCCGCGCAGCAAAACACAAACGAGACGGAGAATGGCGTGCGGCGCCACAGTCTCAACACTCGGACGATGAGCAAGACCAAGTCGATCGTCAACGCCGTGTCGTTCGTCTCGGACTTGCAACAGGCGTCTGTGCTGCAGGCAAAGCGCGACCATGAACAGCCGCTCACGCGCCGCGTCTCGACTGCGTCGATCGTCTTGGACAAGAGCTTCACGCGCCGCACGAGCAACCTCGCGCGCTGGTCCCGGTCGCTCTTTGTGAATCCGTTCCAGCACAAAGTGAACCCGCTCGTGTCGTCGACTGTACCGTTGCCTGCGAACGTGAACCTCCTGCGCGACATCGACCAGATCCATCCACTGACTATTCGGCACGACTCGCCGCGCCGCGGCTTCTGGGACATCTTCATTCTGCTCATGATCTGCATCGACATGGCGCTCACGCCGCTCCTCCTTGGCTTTGAGTTCAATCCGCCGTACGCCGAGCCGCTCAATCTGATCGGCATCTGTGTGTTCTTCATCGACTTTGTCGTCAACGCGCTCTCGTCGTACCAGAACGCGCGCGGCGAGATCGTGTCCGGACCGGCGAACACTGCGAAGCACTACCTCCTGAGCTTCTGGGCACTCCCGGACTTCCTCAGCTGGTTCCCGTTCGAGTACTTGGCCGTGACTGGCAAAGGGCGGTTCCTGAGCTTTGCGAAAGTCATTCGCCTCGCGAAAGTGAACCAGCTCGCACGGCGCATGCACTCGGCCAAGAAAGTCGGCTTTGTGCGCTTCACGCGACTGCTCGGCACAGTCTTCCTAGTGAGCCACGTGCTCACGTGCTACTGGAACTGGGTTGCGGTCGAGTGGAAGCTGAACGAAGTCGACGTGATGCGTCGGTCACTCAGCGAGCGCTACGCGCACATCTGGTCGCTCGTCATCGGCTGCTTGAATGCGAGTCCGCCGGCGATGTACGCGCCAGCAGAAGAGGTCTCAGTCGCAGTCTTCATGCTCATTGGCAACGTGCCCCAAGCGAGCGTCTTTGGGTCCGTCGCCGCTGTGATCATATCGTTCGATGAAGCCGAAGTCGCGTACAACAAGAAGCTCGTGAGCACGTACGAGCGCTGCAAGTTCCTCGGCATCCCGGAGCCACTCAGTCGGCGCATCCAGGGCTTCTACGAGAACCTCTACCGCGAGACCAAGAGCGTGAGTCCAGACGCCAACGCGTTCATCAACGAGCTCTCGCCTGCGATGATCTGCGAAGTCAAGTTCCAGCTCTACCGCGACATGCTCAAGCAGATCCTATTCCTCTCGGCGCAGAAGATCGACCCGACTGTGATCGAGCTCCTGATCTTGCACCTCCGCACCGTCATCTACATGCAAGACGACGTGCTCATCCGCAAAGGCGAGTTTGGCGACTGGATGGGCTTCATCGGCTCCAAGGGCTTGGTCGGCGTGCTCGACCCGCGGTCGCTCACGCGCAAGATCATCCGCGTGCTGCGCAAAGGCGAGTACTTTGGCGAAATGGCGCTGCTGCAGCGCGCCAAACGCTCGACCACGGCAGTGGCGCTCACGTGGGTCCAGATCCACGTCCTCTGTTGCGCCGACCTCGACGACGTCAAGGAGCAGTACCCGAGTCAAGTGCAGATCCTCGAAGACGAGATCACCAAGTACATGAAGTCCAAGGTCACGTACAAGTAGGAACAGGTCACTAGGACCACCCATCCCATTGTAGTGTACGCCACACCAATTTCGGATCTCACTTCAACTTGCCAAATTGCCAAATTGACTGACAGGCTTTGATCGACGCCACGTCGCAGCTTTCACTTCCAACGATGAGCAGCAGTTGGGCTGGGCGACGCCATGTGCACAAGCAGCGGCCGGTGGACGTGTCATCTCTCCAGCAAAGCTTGTGCTGTATTGACGAGCTCACAGACGCTCAGTCGATTTCGCGGCGCACAGCACGTTTGGCAGTCGCAGCAGCAGCACGTTCCAGAGTCTGAGAGCGCAAGACATGCCGGGTAAGCGCAATGCGATCACGAAAGCGCGTGTCGAAGCAGCAAAGAAGCGCTTTCGAGCGCGCGTGCGCGAGTTCGAAGCAAGCGGAGCTGACGAGACGGACATCGAAGAAGTCATCGCGCGTGGCGTGACGCGCGACATGTTGCAGCGAGCGTCTAACAGAGCGCTCAGGCACGTTTCAACATCGCTGCGTGACGGGACGCTGATCCTCATGGGCATTCGGACAGATGTCCACGAAGATGTTCAAGGCAGTGCCGGCGCCATGACATGTACCAACATACACGGCAGCCGCAGTTACTTATCTGCCCACAACAACAAGGTCATCGACTTCCCAGTCGCGACCTTCCGGTTGGATGTGTGCGTCGTCCAGTTCTCGCGAGCAACCGATCCGTCTTTGTCCATGATCGAACGCATACACCCTCCAGTCCCTGTCGTGCTGATCGACGTCGAAGTCGGGCACCGCACTGTGCGCACGTTCATCGAGTACGCTGGCGAGTACCTGGAGCACCCCACTGTGCAGCGCGTCGTCGGGTTCTTCATCTTTGGTCCACGGCAGCCGGAGTGCGACGCGCAAGATGCACAAGAGTGGCGCTTTGCAGCGCTCGCAGTGACGTTCGATCGCGATCCGACGTCCAAGTCCATCCGTGTTGTGAGCGCAGTGCAGTTTGGGAACGCGCCAGTGCTTGCGAGCGTGCTGCGGAGCCTGAGCGAAGTGCCGTCAGTGGACGAACCAGCCGGGCGAGACGTCGTGCTTGCTCCATCACCGTTCGCAGAAGTTCGAGTGCCGGTGAACAACTCCATCCAAGCGCTGAACGACCAAACCCCAGCGACTCACCCGACGTTTGACGTTGATATCCCAGGCTCTGACGACCCCATGCGCTTTGACCTGTGGAGACTGTTCAGGGCAGCGACAATTGCCTACGACATCCCATTGCTCCCTCTCACAGGCATCCTGCCCTGAGACCAGCACGCGCACCCAGACCAGCAGTTCAGCAGTTCTCAGCGAGAGCATCTGCATCATCTTCATGTCAGCACCAGCGCTCACGTGGCACGTAGTAGCAGTCGAGACGAAG